>CM038141.1:357543199-357548199 GCA_021437245.1 Aegilops speltoides | reverse complement strand
GTGCATCGGCGGTGGCGCTTCTGCACACCTCGCACCGCCAACTCAAGCGATGGGTGCGAGAAGTAAGCGCGTGAACCGTCCGTCGGTAGCGCAAGCCTCTGAAGTGGTCCAGCCGCCCATCATCTTGACGTTGAGGACCACCCGATCGCATCACTGCGGTGGGTGCTTATAATGTTGGTCTCACCAACAATCCGCAACCTCAAGGTCACGAAGATCTTTGGTTGTCGGCGAGGCGGCTGAACCTAATTTCCTCGCGGTGCTCAAGCTCTAGATCCCGACAGCGAGCTCGAAGAGGCTGGTACCTTTCAAGGATAAATCCGGGAAGGAGCAAGCCAAAGGGAAGATCACGTTACCGATGGCGTTTAGCGGCGAGCTGAACCGGGACGAAAGAGTCACATTCGATGTTGTTGATATCCTATTACCCTACAATGGGATACTCGGCCGACCAGCGCTTGCCAAGTTCATGGCAGCCTCTCACTATGCATACAATGTGCTCAAGATGCAGTCCGTTAAGTGTCATCTCTGTCCAAAGGCGACAAGAAGGATGCACTTATCGCACCGACAAGATCTCTGGAAGCGGCGGCCGCCTGGCGGAGAGCAAGCCACTCGCCGTTGAAGCTCCGGGGAAGAAAAAGCCATATCCGGCAAAGCGGCTTGGTGCCCACTCCGACAACAGCGCCTCTCCGGTCTTCGCTTGCCGTCGAGATGCACCATCGAGCTCTGCCGGCAAATGTAGGAAAACGAAGCAGATCTACCAAAGACTAAGCCGGCAAAGCACCTCTGGTGCCCACTCGACAAGCGCGCCTCTCCGGTGCCGCAGCTGCCGTCGAGGCCTTTCATCGAGCTCCGCCCGGCCGATGAGGCGAAGAAGGCATCGATTCGAGCTTTTGAATTCGCCGAGAATCCATACCTTGTATGAAGAACCCGCGAAGGGTTGAATCGTGGCTAAGTTGCACCTTCGATCATTTGAGTCCGCTCGGCGATGAAAGCTTGCTGCAACTAGCCGGCGAGTTTTCTGCGGAAGCAACACCGCCCGGTAGCTCTTGGCGTCTGCACTCAACAAGTGTGTTTGCACGGCGGGTCCCCAGCGTGAGGAGAAAACATACAAGGGAGGAGGACAAGGAGAAACCGCAACCTCGGCGGACGGCGAAAGCGGAAAAGCTAAGTCACCCAAGCTTTTGTAAAGAGCACTTTTTAGTCCTAAGCTTTTATGTTATAGTCCTCAAGCGTTAGTCTCTTGTCGAAAAACACTGTCTTGCGGAGGACCAGCTCGTGGTTAAGTTGCGTCCTTGCTTTGTTTCGAGTCCGCTCAACAATACAAGTCTTGTTGCAAGCTGGCGAGAAGGTTTCTTGCGGAAACAACACCGCCCGGTGAACTCTTGGCGTTCGCTTTCAGCAAGTGTGTTAGCGCCGGCAAGTTACCTAGAAGCGTGGGGTAACAGCGTACAAGGGATATAGCAAGTAGAGGGCGTAACATAGCAAGCCTTGCCGTGGGGCGTCGCCATTATGAAAAACTTGTCGCGGAAGGAGCTAACTTCGCGGCTGAATTGCACCTTGATTTGCTCCGAGTCCGCTCGACAATGAAAGCGTTGCAATTAGCGGCGAAGTTTCTTGCGGGCAACACGCCCGCCGAACTGCGGCGTTCCGCACTCGGCAGCGTGTATGCGGCAAGTCCCTAAAAAGCGTGAAGTGTAAACATCACGAAGGGCGAAGCATGGCATTGCGTTGCCCAAACATCACGCCACGAAGAGTAACTCACTCTGGCGCTGTCTTAGATATTTTCTTGACCATGATAACAGCGCCAAGAAAAAAACGAAGGGCACAGCAGCACGAGAGGCCCGACAAACCCGATTCTGCTGGGGCTGCAAGTACCAAAGTTCGCCGCGCGGGCGGGATCCTCGGAGGCGCGCGTCGACAACAAGGAGCAAGGAAGGCGCACGGCACCTAGTTCTTGGCGAGCCCGAGTTGCGGGGCTGCAAGCGCCAAGATTTATCCCGACGGACCCGAGTCGCGGAGGGCTGCGGTATCGGATAAGTTTTCATCCCTCGTCATGCATCCTTTATGGGCGGGGAATCGAAGCTGCGTCCTCGGACGTCACGTACCTTATCTGGAAAACACTGTCTGTGGAGGAGCCAAGTCGTAGCTAAGTTGCGCCCTTGATTTGTTTACGAGTCCGCTCAACAATACAAGCCTTAGCTGGCCCGGCCGGCAAGGTTTCTTCTTTGGAAACAACACCCCCGACGAGGCTCTTGATGTTCACTTTTCGGCAGCGTGTTAGCACCGGCAAGTTCCCTAAGCGTGGGGTAAGCATTACAAGGCACAAAATCCGATGAAGGACATAATCCGGCAAGCATTCCCCTCCATTCATTAAAAACATCCCAATTTAGTACAAGTCCATAGAGGATGAAAAACATGATAGAGAGGATTCTGATTTTAAATGCAACTAAGACCGAAGGCTTACAAATTAAAAGATAAGATCTGAGTAATCCCTCTCTGTTTCTCTCTTGAGGAGGTAGGTCGAGATGCCCGGCAGAGAAGCTTGCGGGAGGAAAAAAGGCGCCTAGGTGAACTACGGGTGCGAAGACACCAAGAGAACTTCCGGGGCGGCCGGGAGCTTGGCGGAGGCGGAGGCACGGAGGAGAGCTTGAAGGCAGGCGGCGGGGCGTCGGCGCTGCCGAGGCACCTCGCCCTCGTACTCCGACTTAATGGCCTTGCCGTCACCCTCTTCCTCTTCGCAGCCTCCCTCCCCGGCCGCCCAAGGAGGCGGCCGGGGAGTTCGAAGGCGGCGACCGGATGATGGGGTCGCCGGTGGCGCCTGGCTGGCCGGCGACTAATCGGACTCACCGCCGCCATCGTCGTCGCTGTCGCTCTCCTCCTTGTCACTCTCGCTCGAGGAGTCTTCGCTATCGGAGGACTGTCCACCTGACATCTCGCCGGTGCGGAGTCCCGAAGACCTTGCGGCGAAGGTCGCCCTCCATTAACGAAATGGAGGTAAACCCGCCGTCAAGCTGTGGATCTTGGTGACGTCTTCCACCCTCGATCGAAGTACATCACGCCGGGGCTGGGGATCGACACTAACTTCGAGTGCCGCTGATCCGCAGCCCCTCATCATAACTCAACATCTCGGCGGATCCGGTTCCATTCGCTCATGAGCAGGGCGATGGCGGGGGCGGCGACGAGTGCTCGGCGCAGCAGCGAAGAACTCCGAGTGCGTCCCGGTGTGGACCGCCTTAAGGAGGCTGCCGGCGGAGGCGGGGTGGCGCACCACCCGGCCGCCTCTCCCGGCGCTCCGACCCGTCCACGACCCGTCGCGGCCTCGCCCCTCCCTCTTCCCCTCGTGGCTGGCTCCGCGCCACGGGTGGAAGAATAGGGAGAGTCGCTGCTGAGTGGTGACCCTCGCCACCACAGATGAAGGACAGGGTTCCCTCCCTCCATGGCAAATGGGAGGAAAATGTGAAGTTGAAGGCGGAGGAAGAAGAGGAAGTCGGGACTATTGTGCTCCCCTTCCGCCCTTTTTAAAGGCGGGATGAAACTCAACCGCCCGTTTGTGTCGAGGGCACGAGGAGGCGGAGGCGGGGCCGACTCGCCATCCTCGCCGTGGCGGCTCGGTCTCCCATCTTCGCCCGCCCCCCCACGCATGGGAGCAGCGTGGCAGCGAGCCGGGCGGCGGGCGAAATGACCTCGCCCTGCCCGTGATCACGGGAGTGGATGCCTTAAAGATCGCACGCACCACCGCCTCCCACGGCGCCGCAATCGGCGCGTGGCATTGCGAGGAGGCGCGGTGGGCACGAGTCAATTTTGAGTGGGCGGGCGCGGGCGCCCGTGCACCGTTTTGGGCCTGGCCCAACGCTTCGGCACGTGTATGGCCCAGGCCGGGGCTCTGTCGGTGTACTAAAGTAGGGTACCTTAATACCCGAACTTGTGCCTGGTGATCGCATGACACCCAGCGGCAAGGCTTGCTGGGACGCCCATAAGACCCTCCATCACACCTACTACTACCATTCAAGAACAAAGTACTAACCGGAAGACAAAGGCCCGGCAAGAGGAGCTTGGGAAGGAATAACTCAAGCGTCACCGGAAGACTTGCAGCAGGCGCCCTCGCGCCCGGCAAGGCAGGCAGGCGGCAACAAGCTTGCCAACTGTGAGAAGAAGGGCAGCGGCAAGGCACTTGCAGCAGCAAAACTCCACCAAACTCCAGCGCATCGAGGCGTGTCATCACAAGGCCATCCCAAAGGCGCGTGGCGAAGGACTCTGGCAATCTTGAGGCGAGGTGGCAAGCGAGGCAGCAGAGGCGCCATCGTGGCAACGGTGGCTCACCTAGCAGTCACTCCTCTGCACTATTAGGCGACAGGCGGGCATTAAATGCCCTTGTCCCTGCCGTCGAGTTAGGTAGGGGACCTTTGTTGATCCTTCTTTGTACCAACCTGCGTTTTACCTTTCTACCCCTCTTCCCTCGCTGCCACTGTTGGTGCCCCCTTGAACTATAAAGGGAGGCCCATGCGCGCGTAGAAGGGTTGATCCATCGACACCCACAACACCACCATCGCTCGAGCAGCTCGAGCAAGATCAATCTAATCACGAAGCGACAATAGGGTGTTATCTCTCGGAGAGCCCAGCTGGGTAAAGTGCCCGTCTCCCAGCGCTTGACCTCGATCTGCTCTGCGCACGCCCTCCGCTCCCTTGCCGGACTAGAAGGGGCCCCCGTGCCCCATAGGTGCTCGAGGCCACAAGAGAGACACGCCCCGACACCTTCTTCTCCTTCTTCTTCCTCTTCTTCTTCTTCTTCTTCTTCTTCTTCTTCTTCTTCTTCTTCTTCTTCTTCTTCTTCTTCTTCTTCTTCTTCTTCTTCCTCCTCCTCTTCTTCCTCTTCCTCTTCTTCCTCTTCTTCTTCTTCTTCTTCTTCTTCTTCTTCTTCTTCTTCTTCTTCTTCCTCTTCTTCTTCTTCCTCCTTCTTCTTCCTCTTCTTATTCTTCTTCTTCCTCCTCTTCTTCTTCTCCTTC
>CM038141.1:354903424-355096137 GCA_021437245.1 Aegilops speltoides | reverse complement strand
GTTGAGCTTGACGAAGTAGAACTTGACGTTTCCTTGGGAACCCACTTGACCATGGCTTGAGGTGCTTCAACAAATGCATCAATCTCCTCTTGAAGCTTGTCCTTGCCTTTTAGCTTGTGGTCTTGTGGTGGAAGGTCATCTTGAGCTTGTTCCACATTGGAAGAAGTAGGATCATACTTCTCCTTTTGAGGAACAAACTGTGGAGTAGGATATTGACCTTCTTCCCACTCAACGCCTTCGGCGTTGAACTTTCGCTCAAAACCAATTCCTTGATTCTTCCGGTGCCTTCCTTGCTTGCGAACAATTTCCTCAAAGTTCTTGCTTCCGGCAAGACTCTTGTAGACACCTTTCTCTATGATCCCTTTCAATAAACTATTTTCTTGCTCAAGTGTAACTTGGCTTGAAACATTCTTAGTGGAATCAAGAGAACTACTAGAAGCAACAACATTGGATTTAGCATGGTTATTATTACTGCTAGAGGAAGAATTTTTCTTATGCTTTTCATGCTTAGTCTTAATGGGTGGCAAGAAATTAGACAAGAGAAGTCATTTGGCAAGATATGAAGAACTCTTCTTTCAAAGATCGTCATTGATTGCTTTTAGAAACTCATGTTCTTGCTCTAGAGTGAGCTTCTCGAAGCGTAGCTTCTCATGAGATCTTAGGAGCTCTCTATGACCTTCTTGAGTTGTTTCATGAGCTAACTTAAGAGTGTTTAGTTCTTTAGTTAGACGCTCAATCTCCTTCACAGCATTGTCATTCGACTCTTCTCGACTATAAAGACTACTAGCATGTTCATCGTTACTAGGCTCACTGGTTTTATCATGCAAGAGCTCATCTTCACCAAGCAAGTCATCCTCATCACTATCGAAGTCAATGAATTCAGGGTGTGATACCTTGGGGCCTTTAGCCATGAAGCATCTTCCAATTCCCTCATTTGGTGAATCAAATAAGTCGTAGGAGTTGGAGTTGGAGGATCTGAGAGCAAGACCGCAACACCTTCATCTTGATCAGTAGTCGGAGTCGGAGTGATAGCTTCCTTCGGATTGATTGTCGGAGTCGGGCGGAGACCCATTCACCTACATGAGCTTGATGTTTTCTTCTTGTGTAGCTCCTTGATGACTTGTCTTTCCTCTCCGAATCCTTGCTTCTCCGAGAGGGTCTTCGTTCATAACGATCATCTCTGCTCCTTCTCTCTTTCCGAGGTGACTCATCTCTTGAGCTTCTTCTTCTTGGAGATTCTTCTCTTCTCTTGTGGGGAGTAGTACACTCATTTGAGTAGTGTCCGGGTCTTCCACAATTGTAGCAGTTTCGATCACGACTAGAAGATCTCTTTTCATCATATGATCTAGACTTTGAGCTTCTCTCTTTGCCTCTATTCTTGTAGAATTTGTTGAAGTTCTTGACCATTAGGCTTATCTCTTCATTGGAAACTAACTTGTCACTTGAGGTTGTGGGAGCATCACTTGTAGCTTTGTAAGCACCACTTGACTTGTTGTGAAGCTCTTCCTTATCCTTAAGTGTCATCTCATGAGCAACAATTCTTCCAATGACTTCGGTTGGCTTGAGAGTCTTGTAGTTTGGCATCATTTGGATCAAAGTGCACACGGTGTCATACTTTCCATCCAAAGCTCTGAGAATCTTCTTGATGATGAATCGGTCGGTCATTTCTTCGCTTCCTAAGCCGGCAATCTCATTTGTGATGAGAGCAAGCCTAGAGTACATTTCAGCGACTCCTTCACCATCCTTCATCTTGAACTTGTCAAGTTGACCTTGAAGAATATCTAGCTTTGATTCCTTCAAGGACACGGTACCTTCGTGCATTTCAACCAAAGTATCCCAAATCTCTTTTGCATTCTCAAGACGGCTGATTTTGTTGAACTCCTCGGGACACAAGGCATTGAAGAGAATGTCACAAGCTTGAGCATTCTTTTGCAACATCCGCAATTCTTCCGGTGTAAGCCACGATCCGAACTTTTCCTTCCTCGAAGAATTCACCTTGCATACCAACACAAATAATGCCCCATGCGGTGGGGTATGACCAAGAATATGCATTTTCATTTTATGCTTCCAACTAGCAAAATTTGTACCATCAAAGTAAGGACCTCTCTGAAAATTACCCTCACTAGACGCCATACTCTCCTAGGTTGTGAAACCAAGCTTATGGAGTCCAATGCAATGGAAACCAATACAATGGAGACCAAAGCTCGATACCACTTGTAGGATCGAAAGTATGTCTAGAGGGGGTGATTAGACTACTTGACAATATAAAATTCTGCCTTTTGACAAAGAGCAGTTTTTGGCGATTCACAATTATGATCAAGTCAAGCATCACCCTACACATGCAATTCTAGAGTATAGGCAGCGGAAAGTAAATTGCACATGTAGTAAAGAGAGGTGGAGAAGAGCAAACGCAATTTTGGAGACGCGGTGATTTTTCTCGTGGTTCCGATAGGTGGTGCTATCGTACTTCCACGTTGATGGAGACTTCAACCCACGGAGGGTAACGGCTGCACGAGTCCACGGAGGGCTCCACCCACGAAGGGTCCACGAAGAAGCAACCTTGTCTATTCCATCATGGCCTACGCCCACGGAGGGCTAGCCTTACTCGGGGTAGATCTTCATGAAGTAGGCGATCTCCTTGCCCTTACAAACTTCTTGGTTCAACTCCACATCTCGACAACGGAGGCTCCCAAGCGACACCTAACCAATCTAGGAGGCACCACCCTCCAAAAGGTAATAGATGTTGTAGATGATGATGAACTCCTTGCTCTTGTGCTTCAAATGATAATCTCCCCAACACTCAACTCTCCTCACTGATTTGGCTGTGGTGGAAGAAAGGATTGAGTGGAAAGCAACTTGGGAAGGCTAGAGATCAAGCTTCATATGGTGGGAGTGGAGCAACTTGATCTCAACACAAGGGTAGGTAGTTCTCTTCTCAGAAATGTAAGGTAGGAGTGGTAGTTCTTTCTGATGGCTCTCTCTACGAATGAAGAGGGGGTGGAGGGGTATAAATAGCCTCCACTCAAAATCCAACCGTTACACACATTTGAGCAATCTCGGTGGGACCGAAGTGGATAACTCGGTGAGACCGATAGTTCAAATAATGTGAACGTTGGGATTTTCGGTGGGACCGAAAATACAATCTCGGTTAGTCCGATTCGTGCAATGACAAGAGCATGCCAGTTTCGGTGGGACCGACTTCATCATCTCGGTGACACCGATTTGATGATGAAGGTTCTGAAGCTTGGCAACTCATGTTTCGTGAGACCGAGTTCGAATCGGAAAATCCGAGTTTGCTAGGGTTTGGCTTATGGCTGAGGTGGTTCATCTCGGTGTGGTGAGTTTGGAATATTGGTGGGACCAAGACTACTTATGAGTGTATATGGCGGTGAAAGTTGCGATAGTTTAGGAGATGTATCACTAAGCACTTGAGCAACCAGATCATCATCATAACCTCATCCCTTTTAATAGTATTGGCTTTTCCTATGGACTCAATGTGATCTTGGATCACTAAACCAAAAATGGAGTCTTGAGCTTTTGCCAATGCTTGCCTTAGCATTTTGAGGGTCCACTTCTTGATCCTTGCCATACCCATATCATTGAACTTTCTCAAATGATTCTCAAGTAACTATTAGTTCAATGATATATATGTTGTTATTAATTACCAAAACCACCCGGGGATTAGTTGCACTTTCAATAACCCACAAGTATAGGGGATCACAATAGTTTTCGAGGGTAGAGTATTCAACCCAAATTTATTGATTCGACACAAGGGGAGCCAAAGAATATTCTCAAGTATTAGTAGCTGAGTTGTCAATTCAACCACACCTGGAAACTTAGTATCTGCAGTAAAGTGTTTAGTAGCAAAGTAATATGATAGTGGTGGTAACAGTAACAAAAGTAAAGACAGCAAAAGTAATGTTTTTGGTATTTTGTAGTGATTGTAACAGTAGCAACGGAAAAGGAAATATGTGTAAACCAGTATATGGAAAAGTCGTAGGCACCGGATTAGCGATGGATAATTATGCCGGATGTGGTTCATCATGTAGCAGTCATAACATAGGGTGAGACAGAACTAGCTCCAGTTCATCAATGTAATGTAGGCATGTATTCCATATATAGTCATACGTGCTTATGGAAAAGAACTTGCATGACATCTTTTGTCCTACCCTCCCGTGGCAGCGGGGTCCTATTGGAAACTAAGGGATATTAAGGCCTCCTTTTAATAGAGCACCGGAACAAAGCATTAGCACATAGTGAATACATGAACTCCTCAAACTATAGTCATCACCGGGAGTGGTCCCGATTATTGTCACTTCGGGGTTGCCGGATCATAACACATAGTAGGTGACTATAGACTGGCAAGATAGGATCTAGAACACACATATATTCATGAAAACATAATAGGTTCAGATCTGAAATCATGGCACTCGGGCCCTAGTGACAAGCATTAAGCATAGCAAAGTCATAGCAACATCAATCTCAGAACATAATGGATACTAGGGATCAAACCCTAACAAAACTAACTCGATTACATGATAAATCTCATCCAACCCATCACTGTACAGCAAGCCTATGATGCAATTACTCACGCACGGCGGTGAGCATCATGAAATTGGTGATGGAAGATGGTTGATGATGACGATGGCGGCAAATCCCCCTCTCCGGAGCCCCGAACGGACTCCAGATCAGCCCTCGCGAGAGAGATTAGGGCTTGGCGGCGGCTCCGTATCGTAAAACGCGATGATTTCTTCTCTCTGATTTTTCTCTCCCCTAAAGCCAATATATGGAGTTGGAGTTGGCGTCGGAGGGCCACCAGGGGCCCACGAGGTAGGCGCGCCAGGCGCCCCACCTCATGAGCAGGTGTGGGCCCCTGGTCTTCATCTTTTGCGAGGATTTTACTTTATTTTTTCTAAGGTGTTCCGTGGAGTTTCAGGACATTCCCAGAATCTTTATTTTCTACACAAAAAACGACACCATGGCAGTTCTGCTGAAAACAGCGTCAGTCCGGGTTAGTTCCATTCAAATCATACAAGTTAGAGTCCAAAACAAGGGCAAAAGTGTTTGGAAAAGTAGATACGACGGAGACGTATCAACTCCCCCAAGCTTAAACCCTTGCTTGTCCTCAAGCAGTTTAGTTGACAAACTGAAAGAGAAAAAGAAAAACTTTTACAAACTCTGTTTGCTCTTGTTGTTGTAAACATGAAAAGCCAGCATTCAAGTTCCAGCAATTATTATGAACTAACCATACTCACAATGACACATAGGTCTCACAATTACTCATATCAATAGCATAATCAGCTAGCGAACCATAATAGCAAAACTCGGATGAAAACACTTTCTCAAAATAATCATAACATGATATAACAAAATGGTATCTCGCTAGCCCTTTCTGAGACCGCAAAACATAAATGCAGAGCACCTTTAACGATCAAGGACTGACTAAACATTGTAATTCATGGTAAAAAGAGATCCAGTCAAGTCATACCCAATATAAACCAATAATAATGAATGCAAACGACAGTTGCTCTCCAGCGGGTGCTTTTTAATGAGAAGGGTGATGACTCAACATAAAAGTAAATAGATAGGCCCTTCATAGAGGGAAGCAGGGATTTGTAGAGGTGCCAGAGCTCGGTTTTGAAATAGAGATAAATTATATTTTGAGCGGCATACTTTCATTGTCAACATAACAACTAAAAGACGACGATATCTTCCATGCTAAACAGATTATAGGCGGTTCCCAAACAGAATGTTAAAGTTTATACTCCCCTTCCTCCACAAGCATCAATCCATGGCTTGCTCGAAACAACGAGTGCCTCCAACATTCAACGGGCCCCAAGGGGAGTTTTGTTTGCAGTTATTTTGATTTAAGTTTGCACAAAGCATGGGACTGGGCATCCCGGATACCAGCCATTTTCTCGTGAATGAGGAGCGGAGTCCACTCCTCTTGAGAATAACCCGCCTAACATGGAAGATAAGGGCAGCTCTAGTTGACATATGAGCTATTCGAGCATGCAAAATAGAATGTTTATTTGAAGGTTTAGAGTTTGGCACATACAAATTTACTTGGAACGGCAGGTAAATACCACATATAGGTAGGTATAGTGGACTCATATGGAATAACTTTGGGGTTTAAGTAGTTTGGATGCACAAGCAGATTCCCGCTTAGTGCAGGTGAAGGCTAGCAAAAGACCGGAAGCGACCAAGCGAGAGAGCGACAAACGTCAGAAACATGCATTAAAATTAATTCACACCGAGTACACGCATGAGTAGGATATAATCCACCATGAATATAAATATCATGAAGGCTATGTTGATTGGATTCAACTACATGCATGAACATGTGCCAAGTCGAGTCACTCAATTCATTTAAAGGAGGATACCATCCCATCATACCACATCATAATCATTCTAATAGCATGTTGGCACGCAAGGTAAACCATTATAACTCATAGCTAATCAAGCATGGCACAAGCGACTATAATCTCTAAATGTCATTGCAAATATGTTTACTTCATAATAGCTGAATCAAGAACGATGAATCATCATACTTACAAAAACAAGAGAGGTCAAGTTCATACCAGCTTTTCTTTTCCCAATAAGTCCATCATATATCATCATCATTGCCTTTCACTTGCACGACCGAACGGTGTGTATAATAATAAGAGTGCACGTGCATTGGACTAAGCTGGAATCTGCAAGCATTCAACTCAAGAGAGAAGACAAGTAATATGGGCTCTAAGTTTAAATAATCAATCATGCATATAAGAGCCACTAAGCATTTTAAATATGGTCTTCTCGACCCCCAAAGAAAGGAAAAGAAATAAAAACTATTTACACGGGAAAGCTCCCAACAAGTAAAAGAAGAACGGGAAATATTTTTGGGTTTTCCTTTTTAATTCTACTACAAGCATGGAAAGTAGACTAACTAATTTTTTTTGTTTTTCTTAAAGTTTATCAAACACACAAGAAGAAAGCTAGAAGAGGAAATTTAAACTAGCATGGATAATACAATGAAAGAGTATGAGCATCAACATCTAGCAATGAGTGTGTGTGTGAACATGAATGTAATGTCGGTGGGAAATACGTACTCCCCCAAGCTTAGGCTTTTGGCCTAAGTTGGTCTATTGCCAGGGATGGCCTGGCGGATATCCGTAGGTGAAGCTGGGGTCGTACCGTGACGCAGCGGCTGTCGCCGCCTGAGCTGTAGCGTGGAGTCGAGCAGCCTCCACTCTCCTTTCGTACTCATCTGCCTCCTCTCTGGTAATAATATATCTTCTTTTTTCCTGTGAATCAAAGAAAGCGGGAGCAGGAAGACCAATATGGACTACACGACATCTGTAAAAGATTAGTCGATAGTAGAGAGGTGGTTCAGTCCTCTCAACAAACTGGTGGGAAACCATAGAATCAAAATCTAAATAAGAAGGGGGTAACTCCATGTCACCCTCACGAATGTCTACCTCAAGAAAATTAGCTAAGCAGGTTGCATAAATTGCTCCAAAGAAATCTCCGCGATGTCTATTCTGATGCAACCTGCGAGCTACAATGGCTCCCAAATGATAAGATTAGTCTCCTAACACAGCACTCTTGAGAATGCTGAGATCAGGGACACACATGTGACATGCTTCATCCTTAGCATTTATACATCTACCTATGAAGAGAGCAAAATAATGTATAGCAGGAAAGTGAATGCTCCCTATAGTGGCTTGTGTTATATCTCTAGATTCCCCCACAGTTATTCTAGCAAGAAAGTCTCTATATTCGGATTTAGTGGGGTCCTTGACATTACCCCAAGATGGAAGTTTGCAAGCAGAAGTAAAATCCTCTAAGTCCATGGTATAAGATTTGTCATAAAGGTCAAACATAACTGAAGGAGAATTTCGCGAAGTTGAAAACTCAAACCTCCTCATAAATGAACTTGTGAGATCATGATACTATGGGCATTTGTCAGCTTCAAAGTCCTCAAGGCCGGCGTTACTCAAATATGCGCTAAATTCTTCCTTGATTCCCAATTGATTCATAAAATTTTCCGACGGCCATTCACAGGGTCTCACAGGAGCGTCTCTTGGTGGTTCCTCGTCAGCGTCACGTATTGCAAGCTTGGGACCTTGCTTCCTTGAAGGACCACCTTGGAACATCCTCCTAAGCATATTGTTTCCTCTGAAAGATTTCTGAAATTTTTAGTAACTTCAAATAAAAGTGAACCAACTTCAATAAGATTGATAGTAACAACTCCCACAAGTGCCTAGAGCCTTTATAAAGCATTGGAACTACTTGGAACCATATAAATTTGACATGCAAGCTCAAGAACATGGTCACCTATGCAGCACAAATTTGCAATGAATAAAGCACTAGAACAAAAACTAATTGGACCAATGGAGGAGTCACATACCAAGGAACAATCTCCCCAAGCAGTTTTGTGAGAGGTGCTTTGAGCAAGGAGATCGAAAATCACAGCAACGGGAGCTGGAACTCGTGCTTGAGTTGGTTTTTCGTGTTTGTGTGAGGTAGAGGAAGAAGATGGGTGCAGGAATAAGTGGAAGAGGGCCACCGTGGGCCCACGAGGCAGGGGGGCGCCCAAGGGGTAGGGCGCGCCCTCCACCCTCGTGGCCAGGTGGCAGCTCCCCCCGTGGTAATTTTTGCACAGTAAATTCTCAAATATTCCCGAAAAAATCATATTAAATTGGCATGGCATTCTGAGGACTTTTATTTTTGGGATATTTTTATATTGCACAGATAAGTCAAGAAACAGACAGAAAAATATTATTTTACTTTATTTCTACTAAATAACAGAAAATATAAAGAGGGTACAGAAGGTTGTGCTTCTAGTTTCATCCATCTCGTGATCATCAAAATGAACCCACTAACAAGGTTGATCAAGTCTTGTTAACAAACTCATTCTGAATAATCACGGGACCGGAGAAATTTCGAATGACACTAAGTTACCTCAACGGGATATGAAAATCCCCAACAATAAGAATATCATACTTTTTCTTGACAAGAG
Source organism: Aegilops speltoides (assembly GCA_021437245.1). Taxonomy (NCBI): domain Eukaryota; kingdom Viridiplantae; phylum Streptophyta; class Magnoliopsida; order Poales; family Poaceae; genus Aegilops; species Aegilops speltoides. The sequence continues at coordinate 355,087,133 of CM038141.1, read as the reverse complement.
GGAGAGGAAATTGAAACCTCAAATATAATCGATGGAACTTTTCCAATAGATTTGATACTATAAACTTGAGGTTGTTTCCTCGGAAAATGTACCGTGTGCTCATTGCCATTAACATGAAAAGTGACATTGCCTTTGGTGCAATCAATAACAGCCCCTGCAGTATTAAGGAAAGGTCTTCCAAGAATAATAGACATACTATCATCCTCGGGAATATCAAGAATAACAAAGTCCGTTAAGATAGTAACATTTGCAACCACAACAGCACATCCTCACAAATACCGGCAATATAGCAGTTGATTTATCACCATTTGCAAAGATATTTCAGTAGGTGTCAGCTTATTCAAGTCAAGCCTACGATATAAAGAGAGAGGCATGACACTAACACCGGCTCCAAGATCACATAAAGCAGTTTTAACATAACTTCTTTTAGTGGAGCATGGTATAGTAGGCACTCCGGGATCTCCAAGTTTCTTTGGTATTCCACCCTTAAAAGTGTAATTAGCGAGCATGGTGGAAATTTCAGCTTCAGGTATCTTTCTTTTATTAGTAATAATATCCTTCATATACTTAGCATAAGGATTTGCTTTGAGCACATCAGTTAATTGCATACGCAAAAAGATGGGTCTAATCATTTCAGCAAAGCGCTCAAAATCCTCATCATCCTTTTTCTTGATGGTTTCGGAGGAAAAGGCATGGGTTTCTGAACCCATGGTTCCCTTTCTTTACCGTGTTTCCTAGCAACAAAATCTCTTTTATCATAACGTTGATTCTTTAATTGTGGGTTATCAAGATCAACAGCAGGTTCAACTTCCACATCATTATCATTACTAGGTTGAGCATCAACATGAACATTATCATTAACATTATCACTAGGTTCATGTTCATCACCTGATTGTGTTTCAAATCGAAAATAGAGATATCATTTGGATTCTCAGGTGGTTCAGCAATAGGTTCACTAGAAGTTTGCAAAGTCCTATCATTTTTCTTTTTCTTCTTTTTAGAAGAACTAGGTGCCTCTAAATTATTTCTTTGAGAATCTTGCTCGATTCTCTTAGGGTGGCCTTCAGGATACAAAGGTTCTGAGTCATTCTACCAGTTCTAGTAGCCACTCTAACAAGCATAATCATTTTTCTTACTATTCATTTTATCAAGCACTTCCTTCTGAGCTTTAAGTACTTGTTCTACTTGAGTGGTAACCATAGAAGCATGTTTCCTAACAAGTTTAAGTTCACCTCTAATATCAGCCATATAATCACCCAAGCGTTTAATCATAAAGGTATTCTGTTTTAATTGTCTACCAAAATAAGCATTAAAGTCATCTTGCCTAAACATAAAGACATCAAACACATCCAAGCACTGACTAGCAATTTTAGTAGGAGGGACTTCAGCTTTATCATATCTATAGAGAGAATTTGCCTTTACTACCTATGTCGGGATATCGGGAGGTTCTTCATTAAATAAGTAATTGAGATAATATACTTCTTCAACAGGCGGTAAATTAAGACCATGCATTTCTTCAATAGGAGGTAAATTCTTAACATCTTCAGCTTTAATACCTTTTTCTTTCATAGATTTCTTTGCCTCTTGCATATCTTCGGGACTGAGAAATAGAACACCTCTCTTCTTCGGAGATGGTTTAGATATAGGCTCAGTAATTGGCTCTGGAACTGGCTCAGGAGGTAGCTCGGGAGGTGCCCAATTATTTTCATTAGCCAACATATTATTCAATAGAATTTCAGCGTCATCCGGTGTTCTTTCCCTGAAAAGAGAACCAACACAACTATCCAGGTAATCTCTGGAAGCATTAGTTAGTCCATTATAAAAGATATCAAATATTTCAGGTTTCTTAAGAGGATGATCAGGAAAGCATTAAGTAACTTGAGAAGCCTCTCCCAAGCTTGTGGGAGACTCTCTTCTTCAATTTGCACAAAATTGTATATTTCCCTCAAAGCAGCTTGTTTCTTATGAGCAGGGAAATATTTAGCAGAGAAGTAATAAATCATATCCTGGGGACTTTGCACACAACCAGGATCAAGAGAGTTATACCATATCTTAGCATCACCCTTTAATGAGAATGGAAATATCTTAAGTAAATAAAGGTAGCGCGATCTCTCATTATTAGTAAACAGGGCAGCTATATCATTTAACTTAGTAAGATGTGCCACAACAATTTCAGATTCATAGCCATAAAAAGGATCAGATTCAACCAAAGTAATTATATCTGGATCAACAGAAGAATCATAATAGTACTGATCAGGAAAACAGATAGGTGAAGTAGCAAAAGCAGGATCGGGTCTCATTCTATTTAAAAAAGGGTCTTTACTCCATTTAATTAGCAACCTCTTAAGTTCATATCTATCCTGGCAAGCAAAAATAGCTGCAGAAGATTCAGCGTCAAAAAGATAACCCTCAGGAATAGAAGGCATAGGTTCATCATCACTAACATCATCGTGTTCAGGTTCAATAATTTCTCTTTCTCTAGACCTAGCAATTTGCTCATCAAGATATTCACCAAGTGGCATAGTAGTATCAAGCATAGAAGTAGTTTCTTCATAAGTATCATGCATAGCAGAAGTGGCATCATCAATAACATGCAACATATCAGAATCAATAGTAGTAATAGGTTTAGGTGTCGCAAACTTACTCATAACAGAAGGAGAATCTAGTGCAAGGCTAGATGGCAATCCCTTACCTCCCCTCGCAGTTGAGGGGAAAATAGTAGTTCGATCATCTTTCAAGTTCTTCATAGTTTCCAGCAGATATAAATCCCAAGTGACTCAAAGAATAGAGCTATGCTCCCCGGCAACAGCGCCGGAAAATAGTCTTGATAACCCACAAGTATAGGGGATCGCAACAGTTTTCGAGGGTAGAGTATTCAACCCAAATATTTATTGATTCGACACAAGGGGAGCCAAAGAATATTCTCAAGTATTAGCAGCGGAGTTGTCAATTCAACCACACCTGGAAACTTAGTATCTGCAGTAAAGTGTTTAGTAGCAAAATAATATGATAGTGGTGGTAACAGTAACAAAAGTAAAGACAACAAAAGTAATGTTTTTGGTATTTTGTAGTGATTGTAACAGTAGCAACGGAAAAGGAAATAAGTGTAAACCAGTATATGGAAAACTCGCAGGCACTGGATTAGCGATGGATAATTATGTCGGATGTGGTTCATCATGTAGCAGTCATAACATAGGGTGAGACAGAACTAGCTCCAGTTCATCAATGTAATGTAGGCATGTATTCCGTATATAGTCATACGCGCTTATGGAAAAGAACTTGCATGACATCTTTTGTCCTACCCTCCCATGGCAGTGGGGTCCTATTGGAAACTAAGGGATATTAAGGCCTCCTTTTAATAGAGACGTATCAATGACGAGGAGAGCGAAGAACAAAAGGAGGAAGAGCGGATTGATCACCCGTGCCCACCTTCTAATGAGAGTAACTCTTCAACTCATACATTGTTTAATTCCCCTTCGTGCTTACCGGAGGATGATTGCTATGATGATTGCTATGATCCCTTGAATTTGTTTGAAATATCACTTTTTGATGATGCTTGCTATGCTTGTGACCAAGATGCCAATATGAATTATGCTTATGGTGATGAACTTGCTATAGTTCCTTATGTTAAACATGAAATTGTTGCTATTGCACCCACGCATGATAGTCCTATTATCTTTTTGAATTCTCCCAACTACACTATATCGGAGAAGTTTGCGCTTAGTAAGGATTATATTGATGGGTTGCCTTTTACCATTGCACATGATGATTTTGATGGATATAATATGCATGTGCTTGCTGCTCCTACTTGCAATTATTATGAGAGAGGAACTATGCCTCCACCTCTCTATGTTTCCAACACGATAGAGTTTCAAGAAACTACTTATACTATGCATTGGCCTTTACTTAGTGTGCATGAATTGTTCTTTTATGACATGCCGATGCATAGGAAGAGAGTTAGACTTCGTTGTTGCTTGATATATGTTACTTTGTGCTCACTACTAAATTACAAATCATTGTTAATTAAAATTGGCTTTGATATACCTTGGGATCCGGGTGGATTCATTACTTGAGCACTAAATGCCTAGCTTAATGGCTTTAAAGAAAGCGCTGCCAGGGAGACAACCCGGAAGTTTTAGAGAGTCATTTATTTCTGTTGAGTGCTTTCATATAGTTTAAAAACACAAAAATAAATAGGGGAACCTAAAAACTTTTCAAAAAGGAAAGTGAAAGTGAGAAAGACAAGCATTGTTGAAGTGGGAGCTAGCCTTGAACTTTGTTCATGCTCATGGAATCTTTGGGAATATTGATTACATAAACTTTTCAACAAAAATAATTATCCCCTTGTATAATTCCATTGTATTATAAAAATAATGTGCTAAGGTTTGCCTTTAGGATGTTTACAATGCTTGTTGGTTTGTACGGTGCAGGACAGAAACTTTGGCTGTAGTGCACGATTTTACATTTTTTGCTGGAATGTCAATTGGTTCTGATTCCTTTTGAACTGTCTTTCTGTAAAAATTGTTTATTTTTCCTAATTTAGTTAGAATTTTTGGGGTACCAGAAGTATGGTGGATGTTCAGATTTCTACAGACTGTTCTGTTTTTGACAGATTCTGGTTTTGATGCATAGTTTGCTTGTTTTGATGAATCTATCAATTTATATCAGTGGATTTAAGCCACGAAAAAGTTATATTACAGTAGACACAATGCAAAAACAAAATATGAATTGGTTTACTACATTACTTAGAGTAGTGATTTGCTTTATTATACTAACGGATCTTACCGAGTTTTCTGTTGAAGTTTTGTGTGGATGAAGTGTCTAAGCGAGGATGTCTCGATATGAGGAAAAGGAAGAGAGGCAAGAGCTCAAGCTTGGGGATGCCCGAGGCACCCCAAGTAAATATTCAAGGAGACTCAAGCGTCTAAGCTTGGGGATGCCCCAGAAGGCATCCCCTCTTTCTTCAACAAGTATCGATATGTTTTTCGTATTCGTTTCATTTATGCATTATGTGCAAGTCTTGGAGCGTCTTTTGCATTTAGTTTTCACTTTTCTTTTATGCACCATGCTGGTATAAGATAGTCCTTGGTTGATTTATAGAATGCTCATTGCACTTCACTTAAATCTTTTGAGTGTGGCTTTATAGAATGCTTCATGTGCTTCACTTAGATCATTTGAAGTTGGATTGCCTGTTTCTCTTTACATAGAAAACCGCCATTTGTAGAATGCTCTTTTACTTCACTTATATTTGTTAGAGCGTGGGCATATCTTTTGTAGAAAGAATTAAACTCTCTTGCTTCACTTATATATTTTTAGAGAGATGACAGGAATTGATCATTCACATTTAGATACATTAAAACTGCACACTTTTCCAGCCCTCTCAGGCCATCAACTTTCCCTGCCGTCCGATCATCAAATTAAGCATTTTTGGCCGTCGGATTAGGTGTGAATCGCGCCTAGTCTCGTTTTGTTCGCTAATATCGATCCCACACCTTACTGGGCCGCTGCTCCGGTAGCTTTTTTGGACGTTCTGTGTTAAATTGGGCCCAATGGGCTGTACTGAGTCTCCTCTCCTCACACGAAGCGGATCGATACGCAGGCTCGCACAACCCCTCTCCTCGACTCCTCCTCTCCCAGACCTCTCTTCTCTGCTCCCAATCTAGGCGGCTGCGCGGATCCTTCCCAGCAGCGCCGCCGACCACAACTTCGACCCCGACCAGCGGCCCCCCTCACTCGTTCTTGACCGCTAGCGGCAGCGCGCATAGTGAAACGGCGGCGCCATCTCCGCTGATTTGCCTACGACGACGGTGTGCTTGGAGCCGTCCTTCAAGGTGGAACGCGACCACCCCTGTCATCCATCCCTCTAGGAAGATCCTATGCCACTGGCCTTGTGGCTCTGGAGCCCCTTGTAGGTGCACAACCAGGACGAACGTGCCATAAGCATCAAGGGATTTGGGGCACTTATCTGCAGGACATGACACCTTCTCCTATGGACGTTGATGTCAAACCCTCCTCCCAAGGTGACCATACAATCACATTCGTACAATTTTCCAAAACTATGTTTCTCATTGTCTTGCACTCGTGTCCGTACAACATTTCATTTTTATTTTGTTTTGAAAAGCATACAATATTTTCATTGAATCTGTGACTTTTCTCCTATACTAATGGAGAAATTTGCAGGTCCAAACTTTGTGCTATGAAGTAAAGGAAATATTTCTGGAGGAAACTAATGTTCATGTACGGTATCTTTCCCACAATTTTGCAATGGCGCCATTTTATTAATATAGTTAATTGGTTGTTACAAAATATAAGGATGGTTTCCTCTGTTCAGTTTTAGTAACATCATGCTATCATCCTCATAGTTTTGTTCTCGCACTTGTATTTATTAATGTTCTATTCAGTTTTCTTGTGTGGAAGCGACCAACTAGAAAAGGCAGGATGTGTTTCTTAATAATGATCATGTTTTGGTGCTACACAAAAGAAGTTGCTGCTCCGAAGTTTTATTTCATGAAGCATACTTCAATCTTTGATACAAGTGGACGATAGTGTTCTTTGTCGGCTGTATTGGTTCTTCTTTGCGATTACATGAATCATTTTCTCCGAATTGTTGTGTCATCCGAGCATTTTACTCTATACGGTATGCGACTTGAAATCTCCCAAATCAAATTCATTCCTTTGCTCACTTCAATGGTAATTTCATAGTTTATATTACTATGTAATTTATCCAAGTTTCTTTCATAGATTCAAATTTATTATGATTAAATTTATACCAAGGAAAAGTTTTCATCATATTTTTGGTAGAATTCTCAATGTTCTATGTGTTTGTCCTTTTTGTTCCATCCAATTAGGCTTGAAATAAGTTCCACTGTCACTAGTAGAAAAGGGGCCAATGGTCCAGGCCAGTCCATCCCATTAGTCCCGGTTCAATCCAGAACCGGGACCAATGGGGGCATCGGACCCGGTTCGTGAGCCCGGGGGCCGGCCGGGCCACGTGGGCCATTGGTCCCGGTTCATCTGGACCTATTGGTCCCGGTTTGTGGGACGAACCGGGACCAATGGTCCTCGCTCCAGGCCCAAACCCATTGGTCCCGGTTGGTGGCTTGAACCGGGACCAATGGGCTCCCATTAGTCCCGGTTCGAGCCATCAACCGGGACTAAATGGTTGGTGCCCGTTGCGACCAGAGTTTAGTCCCACCTCGCCAACCGAAGGGGAACGGGACTGGTTTATAAGCCCCTCCCTCTCTACTTTATTGAGCTCCTCCGATAATGAAAATAGATGCGCTTATATAGGTAATTTAGCATAAATTCATACGGATTTCTCTTGAAATTCGTTATGAATTTAAGTTGAATTTCCTCTATAAGCGCATCTGTACTCATTTCTGAGTAGTTTTTTTCTTTTTCTGCTATATTTATTTTTTCTTTTTATTTCTGAGTTGTAATAAGCCATTAAAAATAAGCATATATGCTCCTTTTTTAGTATAGTTAATCACAACTATTTTTCTTCTATTCATTTACGAGTAGTTTTTATATAGTTTTTTCTTTTTCTGCTATATTATTTTTTCTTTTTATTTCGTGTTGTATTAAGCCATTAAAAATAAGCATATATGCTCCTTTTTAGTATAGTTAATCACAACTATTTTTTGCTTCTATTCATTTCGAGTAGTTTTTATATAGTTTTTTCTTTTTCTGCTATATTTATTTTTCTTTTTATTTCGAGTTGTAATAAGCCATTAAAAATAAGCATATATGCTCCTTTTTAGTATAGTTAATCACAACTATTTTTTGCTTCTATTCATTTCTGAGTAGTTTTTATATAGTTTTTTCTTTTTGCTATATTTATTTTTTCTTTTTATTTCGAGTTGTAATAAGCCATTAAAATAAGCATATATGCTCCTTTTTAGTATAGTTAATCACAACTATTTTTTGCTTCAATTCATTTCTGAGTAGTTTTTATATAGTTTTTTTCTTTTCTGCTATATTATTTTCTCTTTTATTTCTGCGTTGTAATAAGTCATTAAAAATAAGCATATATGCTCCTTTTTAGTATAGTTAATCACAACTATTTTTGCTTCTATTCATTTCGAGTAGTTTTTATATAGTTTTTTTCTTTTTTGCTATATTATTTTTTCTTTTTATTTACGTGTTGTAATAAGCCATTAAAATAAGCATATATGCTCCTTTTTAGTATAGTTAATCACAACTATTTTTTGCTTCTATTCATTTCGAGTAGTTTTTATATAGTTTTTTCTTTTTCTCGCTATATTATTTTTTCGAGTTATAATAAGTCATTAAAATAAAAAGAGACGCAATGCTCGTTAATCTGCTTCAACCCTTTCGGGATAGTGTCAATGACCGCATATAGCTCGCAGTTCATCAGATCCCGCAAGGGTTGAAGCCAACCAACGTCTTGAGCATTGAGCCTCTTCGTCATTGTATCTCGCACTCGGGGCTTATAAACAACATGCGAGTGCCTCTCGCTTGCGCGGTGGGACTAAAACGAAAGTCTGCCGGAAGAATCAACAAAAAACAATTGCAGAGACAAAAGTAGTTAGATGGGTCCATTGGTCCCGGTTGGTGGCGCCAACCGGACCAATTCAATCTTTGGTCGGTTCGTGGCACCAACCGACCAATGCCGTCTGTTGTCGGTTGAGCTACCAACCGACCAAAGGTTCGTTTCCGCCTTTGGGCTCTTGAAAAAGGCCTTTGGTCCCGTTGGTAACTTCAACCGAACTAAGGAGGCATTGGTCCCGTTCGTGCCACGAACCGACCAATGTCGCTTATATATACATCACTTGGCACCTATTTCGATCTCTCGCCTCTATACTCCTCCCCGACGCCGCCGCCGCTTCGCTTCCGTCGCCGCCGCCCGCCTCGCGCCTTCTCGCCGTCGCCGCCTCGCCCACGCCAGCCGTCATCGCCGCCCGCGTCTGCCCCAGCCAGCCGCTGCGCACGCCCGCCCGCCTCACGCCATACAGCGCCGCGCCTGCTCGCCTCGCCTGCCGCCCCACACAAGACTCGCCGTCGCCCGCCCAGTCGCCTCTTTTTAATTTTGTTAGATTTGTTTTAGATTTTTTTGTAGTTCATAGATTTTTTTGTTAGATTAGATTGTGTAATTTAGATATGTAGTTAATGTAGATTGTGTAATTAATTTGTTAGTTTTTATGTTAGATTTTTTCTGTAAAAAGATTTGTTCATATTATGTAAGATTTTTATGTTAGTTTTTATGTTAGATTTTTTATGTTAGTTTTTTATGTTAGATTTTTTTATGTTAGTTTCTTTATGTTAGATTTTTTCTGTAAAATTTGTTCATATTGTGTAATTTAGATCTTTTTGTAGGATTAGAGTTGTAGTAATTTAGATATGTATTATATTATGTTAGTTTTTTTCTGTAAAAAGATTTTTTATGTTAGATTTTTTATGTTAGATTTTTTTCTGTAAAATTTGTTCATATTATGTAAGATTTTTATGTAAGTTTTTATGTTAGATTTTTTATGTTAGTTTTTTATGTTAGATTTTTTTATGTTAGTTTCTTTATGTTAGATTTTTTTCTGTAAAAGATTTTTCAGTTAGTTTTTTATGTTAGATTTTTTTCTGTAAAATTTGTTCATATTGTGTAATTTAGATCTTTTTTCTGTAAAATTTGTTAAATTATATTAGATGTGTAGTAATTTAGATCTTTATGTAGGATTAGATGTGTAGTAATTTAGAAAAAGGAAAAAAGAAGAAGTAGTTTATATATGAAGTAGTTTGTTTTTAGTAAGTACTACTTATTTATTTATAGTAAGTGTTTAGTAGTTGAGCTAGATAGATTTAATTAATAAGACTACTTTTATTTAACTATATATAGAAGTAGTTCTCGCGTCGACGTCGGCGATGCCTATCCCGCATCCTCGTCGTCGTCGAGTCGGCGATGGAGGCCTGCTTGATCGAGGTCATGTTTGGGACCTGGCTCCGCCGGTTGGTATTGGGAGGTGCTACCTTCGGGGACGTAGGTTGGTGAGGAGGCAGCCCGTTGTTGACCCGATCCTTGTTTGGTGGCGATCGCGTGGGCGATGGCGGTGGTGAGGCATCCGGACACCGCGGAGGTGGTACGTCATCGTGTCGGCGAGGAGGACGAGCACGTCCGTCGCTACATGGTTGCATTGGAGGGAGGTTCGACAATACCGGCATGTTCTTGAGGATCTCACCGGAGCTATGATCCCGTGATGGTTCCTTATCTTTGGTGTCCACCGCCGCGTCGATACCGTCGGGCGCTACGGTTCTAGTTTTATTAGTGATAATATTCGATGATGTACGGACACCAAGAGATGATGTAGTTTTGCTTATAATTATTGAATGCATGCTAATTTGAATACTATACTTTATTTTGTGATTTGGTTTTGCTTATTGAATGCTCATATTGGATAAGTTCTCCTTCATTCCGTGTGCTAGACAATTTGGTATAATATTCAACCCGTCGTACATCGATCATCGATAGTCAACCCGTGATTTATAATAATGATCTAGTTTAATATTTGAATTATGAACGTGGGTCGAAATGTCGTCCTCATCGGCGACGAAAATCGCCTCGGAGTGCGACCGGTGCCACGATGACCGAGGTATGTGCGATGATTCATTGAGTGGAGGAAGATTGGCGCTTCAAGATTAAGCTCGAGGAGACTTGCGATGTTCATACGATGCATAGCAGCGACAATAGTTTTTTTCGTAATTAAGCACGACTTCAACTATTTTAACGTGTATTTTCATCTTTTTCAATTCGACTAGCTTATCCCATGCTTTGCAAGACGCTATGTCTTGGAGAGGATGGATTTTGAAGACCATGAAAATTTCGAAACCAAAAAAATTGTCCTAAGTACCGAACATGATGTGCATTTTCAAGTAAAGTTGTACAATGCTCAGAGTGTAACCCATTTTGGTTGCAAAAATGGGGATGCATTTTGCAAGATGTATGGTCTTGATGAGGGTATGATTATCACCATGGATCTTGGTGATCCTACAATCGAGCAAGAGACACCTACGATTTGGGTCTTTGTGCATACACCTCCAGTTCTTCCCTCATGTGAGCTAAACATAGTTATTAAGTAATTTATATTGTTTATTTCAAAATATATAGTTGACAACTTATCTCCATTGACAGCTTATTTTCATTCTTCAAAGAATGTGCGGAAGATGGTAGATGCAACGCATTACACACGAAGGCTCGCGAATTAACTTATCGGGAGAAACGACATCTGGTCGGATTTTGTAGAGATCTTGAGAATTACAATATCTACAATCAAACTCCTCAACATTATGGTCAATACGTGCCACTAGTGCACGTGTTGAACTACGATAACTACCATGGAGATACCTTGGTAAGATTATTTTTTACTATTACAACATCCGTGCATCTTTTTGCACACTTCTAATACTAGTACATCATTGCTAACTACGAAGTTATTACTATGTTTTTCAACAGATAATCCCGAATAAGTGTGTGCCTCATCTGATGTATACGCGTGGTAGCCTTCATGTTTTGAACATACTACCAGTGTCGTCCTCTGAATCTCAACTGTCCATATCGGGTTTCTAAAAGAAGTGGAGACATAACAATCAAAGAATGGAAAAATGTATGGACAGTCGTAAGGAGCTTCTTGGAAGCAATAAGCAGCGAAAGGCAAGAATTGGAGACAGGATGATCGCCATTCTTCATAATGGAGAGTCGGGGTCTATATTGTTTTATGCTATTTTACCTTAAGGGTGTTTAGGTCCTATACACAATCGATGATCATGTGCTAAGAACAATTATATATGTAGGGTTGGGTTCGATGACTATATATGAGGATGATGATCGTATGACTTATTATTAATAATGAGTAGAAGTAGTATGATGATGCATGATTAGTAGGACTTTATTATATACATATATATGATGATGTATGATGCAAAGCATGCATGATCCATGTCATATCTGCGGGTGCAATGAACATATAGCAGCAACGTTGATAAACCAAGGACGAAGATAAGAGAGGACACTTCTCTCTATTAGCTAGATATAATAACAACCTAAAAATAAACCACAAAACCCCTAAAGCAGCCACTTTCTTAAAAAAAATGACTTTTGGTCCCGGTTGGAGCCACCAACCGGGACCAAAGACCCTCTGACTGGGCTCGGTGCACAGGGCCACGTGGAGCCACATTGGTCCCGGTTCGTGTTTGAACCGGGACTAATGTGTGGTGGCATTAGTAACGACCCATTAGTCCCGGTTCATGAACCGGGACTAAAGGCCCTTACGAACCGGGACTAATGGTTGGTTTTCTACTAGTGTGTTCTTTACTTCGGCAGTGTATTGCCTTGTTGTATCAGTGTGTCGCCAGACCTCATCTCCCACTATGCATGTGTGTTGCTTTGGGATCGTCGCAAAGGAGATTACAATGTAATTTTGCTAGATTTTTAATGACTTCAGTTCGTTTGAAATGTGGGACCTAATAGGCGACACATGTAATAGTATTTTGACTTATCTACTTTTAGTGTAGGAGGCCTATGCGAGCATGGAGAAAACATTCAAACCATCTAATCGTAAGTCCGTCACACGTACAATTTTTTATGTTATAAATCTCTAGGTATCGACTACTTTACGTAATTCTAATTTCTAATTCAACAATTCCTTCCATATTATAACTCAGAAATCTTTTATGTGTATCGTATATTGAGTTTCAGATGGACACTAAGATAGCATTGGAGCACCAACTTAGTTCCAACGTAAATACATGATTCTGGAGTCCCACAGCTGGAAACATTTTGTACTTACCATTTTTCTCATTTCCTACAGTTTTTATTTCCATGTTCCATAAATAGCTGATTAAGTGCCTGAAAGAAACCAGTTGCTATATATATTTGATCTAGCAAATAAGCAAGTGCAATATACTAGAGTCTATGAATGTCTTGAATTTTGTTGCAATATATGTCAACATCCAAATTTTATTTTGCGCATCCTGTAGATTATCTTTCACTAAATCGGCCCTTTTCCAGTTATGAGCAGCAATAGTACTACATTAAGATTATAACTTAGGTATAGTTTTTTGCTTTCTAATTCACGAGTGTCTCTGCTATTACTGGAGTGCACACTCGGAATCTAAGTTTTACCATGTGATGCCACGGCAACTGTCTGGCGAACACGACTGAACCTTATAAGCTAGCCTCAAGAACACAAAAGTCCATTCCCTTTGGTTCTGCTGGTCCTCATAAATACTCATGTTGCTTACTACAGTTCCGATGTATATACAAGAAGCGAGGGTGCCAATCAGGATATAGACTGTTATGCTCAAATTTATTCAACATTATTGCAGAAAGTTTGGTAGTTGCCAGATGAAGTTGTTGAAGAGGATTCAAGTTTCGTTCCAATAAAAAGTATTTGATTGACTCTTTGCTGAAATTAATTTCATCAGTACACTAATGCATGGACACACGGTTTGCATGCTAGGTGTATTGACCTATTACACATCTTCGCATTTATTCCAGTTCACTTTCGTTCTAATACTCTTTGTTTTTCTCTTACACAAGAGACAAGATGTTGCTATATCAGTTATGTTGTCATGCCACAGCCTGGTTGCTGATTGGTCGACATTTCAATTTGGATTATATTTAATTCATACAAGTCTAGCGACACCGTTTTCCATGTTGATGTCTTGGTAAGGCTTTTCATGTATCGAATGGAATTGTCGGTCTGTCACTTTCTTACCGCCTGGCTGGTCTTTAATAAAACAAGCAAACAAAACTGAATTATATGATTAATACATATCCATATTATGGAGGATATTTTTACAAATTATAATCCTTGTTAGCACTCTTATCACATGAATGTGATGAACTCCGTGAGAAATGGCTAGGTGCATCCCACCCAGTTCTTTGTTTCCGAACATGGTGGCCCTTTAGGCTCTCACCTAATTCTTTATTTCTGAATATGGTGACCCTTTAGTAGAGGCCTGTGAAGAGTTTGAAAATGCACCATGTATACAATCTATGGCTTATTGCTTATTTTGTCTTGGTAGTACTGATTTGTTGTATTTACAATCTAAATTGTTGTATATATTTTATACCCAGCCAATTTGAATATGTGAAGCATGATTTTACCGTGTGTATATGAGATTTCCTCATGTTACAGACTAATTTATGGTTATGGTTATGCAAATTTAACATGTTTCATGTGATAATATCTTTACAAAAATTCCTATCATTTAGTTGTACAAATACACAGGCACAGCAACGCGCGCCATCAGTGATCTAGTGGTTAGTCATAAAATCCTACATAAACTTGTAGATCACTGAATATGATATGTTTGATTCCTTGCAATAGTTTTGCGATATAAAGATGGCGATATTAGAGTCAGTCTAGTGGGTGGTTGTGGATTGTAGAGACACTTGTGTTGAGGTTTGCAAGTCCCGTAGCATGCACGTATGGTAACCGTTGTGTGACAAATTTCAAGCATGAGGTGTTTCTTTGATTGTCTTCCTTATGAGTGGCGGTCGGGGACGAGCGATGGTCTTTTCGTACCAATATATCCCCCTAGGGGCATATGCGTAGTAGTACTCTGCTTCGAGGGCTAATAAACTTTTGCAATAAGTATATGAGTTCTTTATGACTAATGTGAGTCCATGGATTATACGCACTTTTACCTTTCCATCATTGCTAGCCTCTTCGGTACCGTGCATTGCCCTTTCTCACCTCGAGAGTTGGTGCAAACTTCGTCGGTGCATCCAAACCCCGTGATATGATACGCTCTATCACACATAAGCCTCATTATATCTTCCTCAAAACAGCCACCATACCTACCTATCATGGCATTTCCATAGCCATTCCGAGATATATTGCCATGCAACTTTCATCATCATCATATACATGATTTGAGCATTCATTGTCATATTGCTTTGCATGATCGTAAGATAGCTAGCATGATATTTTCATGGCTTGTCCGTTTTTTGATGTCATTGCTATGCTAGATCATTGCACATCCCGGTTCACCGCCGGAAGCATTCATATAGAGTCATATCTTTGTTCTAGTGTCGAGTTGTAATATTGAGTTGTAAGTAAATAAAAGTGTGATGATCATCATTATAGAACATTGCCCCATAAAAAAAGAAAAAAAAAGGAAAGGCCAAAGAAGCCTAAATAAAAAAGGGCGTCGTATCCTATGAATCCGTTAGTTTTGTGTATCCGTGCATCTGAAGAGTTTCTAACCGGCCGATCTAAATTGTGTGTGGCTGATCAATCGAATGAAATTTTGCACTAAAACACCCACGTCTGGCCTGTTTATTTTACAAATTAGCCCCTGAATCCAATAACTTTGGAACTCTCGTCTTATCTCTAAACAACAGGCGTGCTAGTTCTTCCCACGGCGACGGCGACGGTGACAAGCTCGGCTCCAAGTTTGCAACATGCGTCCATGCTCGCGGTCACCGGAAGCGAGATGCCATTCTTCGGCCCCAACGCGGTCTGGCGTGCCCTAGCCAAGGTTTGTGGCCGCCGCCGTGCACATCCTCCTCTCGCCGGTCCTGATGCCAAGGCTGCTGGCGTCTGCAGCTTCCGCGCCGTCGGCTTGCACTGCGTGCTCGTCCTGTGGGTGCCTGATAACAGACTCGCGTGGGCTGTGGACAGGGCAGGCTTGGAGCTCGGGAGATTGGCCTGCTACAGACTCTGAATTTTCATCGTTCTTGTAACTGTATCTAGTACTTGTAGATTGGCTTCTGTACAACCAACTGATTCCAATTGTTTGTTGTGTGAGGTCAGTCTCCCCTTCTGTGTAGCTCGGGAGTCTAGAATGTGATGTACATCATTTGTGAACATTGATTATTTAGAGAGACATGAGTGTAACTTAATCTGAATGGAAAATTGAGAAAGAAAGATTTCTAGTAACCTTGTTCGTACTTGCAATTTGAGGTGTTCTTGTGTGACTTAATGACTGAATCAAGCCACAGATGTTCAGATATGTTAGCCAAAAATAAAATTATCATAAAAACATATGGAAGTTCACATACTGAAACCTTCATCATCATCCAACTGGTACCTAAACCTTTTCTTTGGAGGTTCCTCTCAACTTTGGTGAAGCAAGCAAGCGAACCAGCATAATTCACAGAGTGCAGCGAACCATAGCTGAAGTACTTACTAACAGTTTAGCCGCCCAGGTCCTAATCCTGGACCTCTATATTGATACAAGATCTGTAATGTGTTTCACCTTTCTCAGTTCACCTTTAATGACAGAAAGTTGGGCCTTTTCACAAACTGGTTGACTATATGATACAAGTGTGCCATGTGTTCCAATGGAAAATGATATATATTTCCTCACAATTGCAGTGGCGATCAAGACTCAGGTAGCAAGAGTAAGAACTGAAACATGAAGAAAACTAAGCTAAAATCAATGATTCATGTTAATTTACTAAGTCCTACAAAGACATGTTGTTACTGCAAGCTTCATAACCTCATAGAAAAACTGTAATTCATTGAATCTGCTTACCACTAAGACAAACAGTTGGACAAAATAATTTTTTGATCCATTACATGAAGAAATTTTGTACATCGAATAAAACAATACTATTGATAAAGCATTCTTTTTCTTGCAAGAGGTGTAGCTTTCATGATACACAATCTGTATGCATGTCATGCACATTCATGACTTCTTTTCCTTGACCCTTTTTCTTTGGACAATTGCGACTATCATGAAACCTTGCTTGGTTGCACGTCTTGCATGAGCGTGCGACCTTGGCCTTGGCTTCTTCGTTCTTCTTTTTTAGTTCTTCCCCATTCATCTCCTTTCCTCTCCTTATTCTTTTAATTCTCCCTGCCGTACAAACATCATTTGGCGGGTGTATGTTAACTTGAGTAGGGATGTTGCAACCAATAAATGCCTTATATTCCTCTTGCCTAGTGTGCTTGACTGCAGGAACCCTCGCTGACTTGGAGAAGCCTGTATGTCTGACAAGTGTCTATGCTTGCTTTGTTACGTGTGTAGAATGCATTCTTTGCACTCTCAATAACTCGACGATTTGATCTGATCAAGTGACACAAGACCATGATTGTGGTGCTCAACCCATGATTCTATCTTGTATCATTACCACACAACTTCACGTGCATAAAACTTATAGAACTTCTCAACAGCCTCTAATCCTTCAAATGTCATGCCTAAATTAGGCTTCAATTTCTCTTCACATTCCGGTGTAAAAGACGAACACTTAAACATAAACAATGAATTAGTAAGCATCATTGTGTATAACTAAGTGAAGTGAATACAACCAGGAAGCAATTGACTCACGGGGAGAGGAACACTTGCTTTCTTTACAGGTGTGGTAAATCTTTCCTCCTGGAGCTACATTTGCAAGCTATTGGTAGATTGCATTGCTACACAAAGCCACAAACAGATACAGAATTAGCCTCTGAAACGAGAATCACTCATGTATTGCAGTATACAAAATCCATATTTTGGCCACATCTCATACGCCACCAGCCAATCAAAATCTGGCTGCTCACCTTTTAATAGATTAATAATTTTCTATACTAGTTAGGCAAAGCTATAAGAGAAGACGGTCTATTGATCTGCTCAACTCTGCACATGGCCATCCACACCAATTGTGCATGTGTGTGTTTGCGTATTGTGAGTTGTGGCGAGCTAGCTACCTGGTAGTCCCTAGGTGAGGCACCTTAGCTCGAGATCGCTCGGGCATCTGGAGAAAATCAAGTCACCCTGACATGCGTACCTCACACCAAGAAGTACACAGCGGTCGCGTCAAGAGATCGAGATGAAGCCAACTGCAATCGATCAGTATCCTGAGTCGTCGGTGTTTAGGGCGCACGGCGAGGTTTCCGTCTTTGGCCGCGGGTCGCCGCCGTAGTGATCGGATCTGCGACGTGGGGTTGGACAGGGGTGCCCGTGCAAATTTGCAGGCCTAACTTACAGAGGTTGCGGGCTTGTTTTTGAAAAAATACACCGGAATCAGCTCTGACGCGACGATTTAGATCAGACGACCGAAACACTCCCGATGCAGGGATACATGAAACTTGAGGATTCATAGGATACTACGCCAATAAAAAAGGGGACCAAAGAAGCCCACCCAAAAAGAAAAAAAGAAAAAAAGAAAAAGAAAATGGGCAATGTTACTATCCTTTTTCCACACTTGTGCTTCAGAGTAGCACCATATTCTTAATACAGAGAGTCTCCTATGTTATCACTTTCATATACTAGTGGGAATTTTCATTATAGAACTTGGCTTGTACTCCCTCTGTCCCAAAATAATTGTCTTAACTTTGTACTAGCTCTAGTACGGATTTATACTAAGTTCAAGACACTTATTTTGGGACGGAGGGAGTATATTCCAATGATGGGCTTCCTCAAATGCCCTAGGTCTTCATGAGCAAGCAAGTTGGATACACACTCACTTTGTTTCTTTTGTTGAGCTTTCATACACTTATAGCTCTTAGTGCATCCGTTGCATCGCAATCCCTACTCCCCGCATTGACATCAATTGATGGGCATCTCCATAGCCCGTTGATTAGCCGCGTCGATGTGAGACTTTCTCCTTTTTTTTCTTCTCCACATAACCTCCATCATTATATTCTATTCCACCTATAGTGCTATATCCATGACTTGCGCTCATGTATTGCGTGAGGGTTGAAAAAGCTGAAGCGCGTTAAAAAGTATGAACCAATTGCTCGGCTTGTCATCGGGGTTGTGCATGATGGGGGCATTTTTGTGTGACGAAAATGAAGCATGACCAAACTATATGATTTTGTAGGGATAAGCTTGCTTTGGCCTTGTTGTTTTGAAAAGACATGATTGCTTTATTGGTACGCTCGAAGTATATATCAAACGGAGTCCAAACGTGATAAAAACGGACGGAGATTTTTTTTGGAATATTTATGATTTTTTGGAAGTAAAATCAACCCGAGACGGTGCCCGAGGGGGGCAGGAGATAGGGGGGTGCCCCAGGGAGGCAGGCGTGCCCTGGACTCTCCTGGGCCCCCGTAAGGCGGTTGACACTCTTCTTTTGGCGCAAGAAATCTAATTTTATGAGAAAGATCTGGGCGAAAGATTAACCCCAATCGGAGTTACGAATCTCCGGATATAAAAGAAACGGTAAAGGGGCAGAATCCCAGAACGCAGAAACAGAGAGACAGATCCAATCTCGGAGGGGCTCTCGCCCCTCCCACGCCATGGGAGCCAAGTACCAGAGGGGAAACCCTTCTCCCATCTATGGAGAAGGTCAAGGAAGAAGAAGAAGAAGAAGGGGGGCTCTCTCCCCCTTGCTTCCGGTGGCGCCGGAACGCCACCGGGGGCCATCATCATCGCCGCGATCTTCACCAACACCTCCGCCATCTTCACCAACATCTCCATCACCTTCCCCCCTCTATCTACAGCGGTCCACTCTCCCGCAACCCGCTGTACCCTCTACTTGAACATGGTGCTTTATGCTTCATATTATTATCCAATGATGTGTTGCTATCCTATGATGTCTGAGTAGATTTTCGTTGTCCTATTGGTGGTTGATGAATTGTTATGATTAATTTAATTTGCTTGTGGTTATGTTGTTGTCCTTTGGTGCCCATCATATGAGCGCGTGCGTGGATCACACCATAGGGTTAGTTGTATGTTGATAGGACTATCTATTGGAGGGCTAGGGTGACAGAAGCTTCAACCTAGCATAGAAATTGATGCATACGGGAGAGAAGGGGGACCAATATATCTTAATGCGATGGTTGGGTTTTACCTTAATGAACATTAGTAGTTGCGGACTGCTTGCTAATAGTTCCAATCATAAGTGCATAGAATTCCAAGTCAGGGATGACATGCTAGCAGTGTCCTCTCCCACATAAAACTTGTTATCGGTCTAGTAAAGTAGTCAATTGCTTAGGGACAATTTCACAACTCCTACCACCACTTTTCCACACTCGCTATATTTACTTTATTGCATCTTTATCTATTCAGCCCCTACTTTTTATTTATGTGTTCTTTATTATCTTGCAAACCTATCCTATCACACCTACAAAGTACCTCTAGTTTCATACTTGTTCTAGGTAAAGCGAACGTCAAGCGTGCGTAGAGTTGTATCGGTGGTCGATAGAACTTGAGGAAATATTTATTCTACCATTAGCTCCTCGTTGGGTTTGACACTCTTACTTATCGAAAACTGTTGCGATCCCCTACACTTGTGGGTTATCATCGGCATTGCTGGAACGATTGCCATTTCCGACACTGATTCTGCATTGTTTGTGGCAGGACTGTTGACTGGCTGGTGGAACGCTTCTTCTGTGTGCTCAGAGGCTCGCGCAGTAGATGTCCCCGCGCCGCTGCTGATTGCAGTCGAAGGCCCTGCAAAAAAAATAGGTGCATGTGTAAGCATTGCTTCAATGGCAGGTTTATCGCAACAGAATAAAACAACTGCATCTGATTTGTCTTGACATCATTCATATAGCAAGTCATGGCATCTGCTTGTGGCCATGCATGGCAACTGCAGTTTTTCATTCATGGCAGCTGAAGTCCAACAAACATGGCAGTTACTGCTGCCAAGGTATGGAACCAACATCTTTTAGTATCAAAACTTGGATTCTAGGTACGAGCTCACTAGGCAAATGGAATCAATCACAAATGTTGCACACAGGCATACATCAATTGACAAATCCTGAAGACAATAGATGACTATTTGCATTTTTGTTGTCTTTCCGCCACCATCGTTACAAATCCACTCCCCCCCCCCCCCGCCCATGCCCCCATGCTTTTACACAAAAGCAAATGCACTGCTGTTTTTTTGGTTCACATTTTTTTTACCTTGTTGTGCCGCATGTGCTAACCGCATCTGGTTTGTCATTCCAATTTGATGTGCTCTATCTGCAATAGCGTTGGCCTGCAACTGTGATGCTTGCCATGAGATGTTTGCTGGTGTGGTTCCACTATAACAACCTCTGATCATTTAGCAGTTGGCCAATGCATGACAACTGTAGTTTGTACAACATGACACATGTAGTGGTTCAACCATGCCACACAGATTTTTGTTCACTTGTCATCCACAGTAGTTTAGGCACATGCAATCAAATTTGATTAGGCATGGCAACTACAATTGATTTGCCATGGCAACTACATCTGTCCAGGCATGGCAAATGCAGTTGTTCAGGCATGGCAACCCAGGCATAGCACTGTAGTTGTCCAGGCATGGCAAGTGCAGTTGTTCATGCATGGCAACTGCATCTGTCCAAGCATGACAAATACAGTTGTCCAGGCATGGCAAATACAGTTGTCCATGCATGGCAAATACAGTTGTCCGTGCATGGACACATGCAGCTGTCCAGGCATGGCAACTGCGTCCTGTCAAATCACCACGAAAACCCCAATGTCACCTATGTTCATTCTCCTGAATCACTATCCACAAATTCACTTCATACGTCTTCCCTATGTATGACGTTGTTGGCAGGTACATGATTGCCACCTGTTGCCACGTGTTACATGAAGGCCTTGTGTTTTTCCATATAACTCGTAAGTCTTTGCCATCATTGCAAGTTTAATTTCATGTCCACACCAGCATGTTTCTTTTCCGTAAACGTTACCTTTATTTGCCACATCTGCTACTTGAAGTTGGTCGCCCGTACATCTGTCAGCGTTAGCGCCCTGTGCCTGAACTTGTCATGGTATCCCCGTGTGTGTGGTTGGGTCATAAGAACCTGCGAAAAATGACATTGTAGGACATAAGTAGAATGTCGTCTTCCTCGTCACAAATATGACAACTGTCCCTTTTTTGATCATGCATCGTACCGATGCTTGCGTACTGCTCTAGTAGTGGCAGCAACGGCCCTACGGAAATGACTTGATTGTACTCCGCTGCATCCCAAGGGGGCGTTTCTGGCCTTTGAGAAACCAAGGATCAGTGTCGTCTTCATGATTCATTTTTTCGCTTTTTTCTCCCACAGTTTTCAGTCACTGCATGAACAAGAACACATCAATATCCGCAAAATGCATTCTTTCTGTTTGCACATATAAGAAAACACGGCAATCTTATCACATTTCTTGCATAGACAACCAGCACATCATGGCAAGTAGGACATGCACATTCATTCTCTTTACTAAAATCTGGATGCCAACTATCATTTTTAACCGATGGCAACAACGAACATAATATGATGGCAAGTAACAACACAATATTATGGCAGCTGACGGCAAAGATAGGTGGCAACTAACATCAGAAACATGTGGCAATTATTTTCCTCCCTTTCTATGCACCACCCAAATTCCTCCTTTCTTTCCCCTATTTTTAGTGATTCTTACGCATTCTTATGCATCAACTACTCGCACCAACCCAACCCAGAAGCTTAGCTCAACTCTAGGATAGAATATGGCAGATCTGGCGTACTTTGGTGGGCAAATGTGAATACACACAAATCCATGATGTGTTTGTCAGGACAGCATGGATCTAGGCCATGTTCGTGGGCAATCTGCAATTTCAATTTTCTGAACAGAAGAAGGACGAGAAACAGGAGGAGATCGGAGATCGACCTATTAGCTCGTCATCACGGGGTGGGGATGGCGGTGGGGTTTGGGGTGAGGCGCTAGAGATCTGGTCTGGTTGCCATGGCAACCAGAGACGGAAGACGATGGAGGTAGGGGATCGAGAGGTAGGAGACGACGGCGTGGTCGACCGGGTTGGAAGGCGGTAGGGACGACGGGCGCGTTAGGTCGTCTTGGGCGTGTGATCGATCGCCCGGACGTGTGGGCGATTGTGCCACACACCGGACGTGCGGGTTGTGACCGCGTGTGCCCGGACGCCGTTGTGCGGGCGGGGTCGTCTTCGTGCCACACAGAGCGTGCGGCACAACCCCACTAAATGCCACACATGTGGTAGTTATCGGCGTCTTTTTTATGGGCTGCATGCATGATATCCTTGATGACTTTTTGTACACTTCTCAAATCTAAGAAAACATTTTTCTTGTGCGCACGAGGAGTAGTTACTGCACAAGACTACTCTTAGTACTAGCTAGCTAGTCAAACAAATCCTTTGAAGCCACCCCTGACGGGACGGGACGTAACGAGAGGAGAGGTGTCGTCGTTCTTTCCCAAGGCTGTGCACTGGCACTGGCACGTCCGCAGCTTGGCTTCCGTGAGAAAGGAGAGGAGAGGAGAGGAGGGGATTTCGAAATTCAAAATTCGAACTCCCGTCTTCCTTCCGTTAACTGCCTCCCGCCCCCAGCGCTCCTCCCCTTCCCTTTCCACTTCATATTGACTCGGCTGGCCTCTCACGAAACTCAGGGGCTGTTTGGTTACGACCCTGAGTTGCCTGACCAAAAAATTGGTCGTTGACCACCCTCGGGTGGGCGTTTGGATGGGATCCAAATAACGGAATCTATAACTCCCGAAAGTCAGTTTTTTCGCATCTCAGCCCGAACGCGTCCTGAGCCGTCCGATTCTGACACGATTCTGACAGCGTGGTGAACAGCCACGTCATGTTCTTCCTCCGTTCGGGAGATTATGGACTCGTCCCGAACCCCCTATGACAGCAGTCAATCCCCACTCTTCTCCTTACATCTCCCTCCCCACTCATCTTCCCCCGACCTCCCGATTCTCTCCGCACAAGTCGAACTCCGGCAAGCTCGCCGGCCAGCCACCGGATCCGACTGATTCTTGTCGAACTGGCTCTGGGCCGCGGGAGGCGGAGGCGCGTACAGATGGATTTGGATGCCGCTGCTCGCGCACGCCGTCGGTGATGGGGGGAGCCTCGCGTGCGGTGGCGCTTTGATCGGGGACAGAGAGCGGCCTCCGATGTTCCGCCGTCGCTTGGTGGTTGAGGAGATGCGGGCGGATGGAGGTGGCGCGACGCGAACACACAGAGGCTAGGGGCGCCACGCCGATGCAGCGCTGCGTGGCGGCGCCGGGAAGGTTAGGGAGGAGTTGGCGACCGGGGGAAGCGGCGGCGACTGCTCCCGAGGGCGGGCCTCGTCGTCCTCGACATGCTGGTGCTCGCAGGGGATCGGCGGCGACTGCTCCCGGCGGCGATGGTGATGTACGCGAGGCGGAGGCGATGGCGACACAGGCGGCCGTGGAGGCGATTCAGGGAGTGGCGGAGATGAGATCGAGCCCCCCGGCAGCCGCATACACTCGCTCATCATCTACATCCACCTGTTCGGGGCTACTTGGTCATCATCTACGTCGAGGCACCCATTTGACGACGGCAGGTGTTTCTGCTCGCCTCCATTTGCCCCTTCCACATGTTTTTTCTCTCAAACACAGATCGTTCGTGTGTAGTTGGTAGTTTGCAAGTGCTTGGCGATCACTTCCGCTTCGGTAGACCCCCTTCAACACAAGGACGGCTAAGATTGTCCCATACCCCTTCATAACGGAGGGCATGATGGGCATAAATCGAAAAAGAGGCCGCCCGCCAAGAATGTATCGTATCGATTTTGTTTTTTTTTCGTCGCCTTAAGCAATACCTTCATCCCCCAGACGCCCACGCTAATTCTGCGCTTCGAGATGCATGCATGCATGGATGGCGCGATTCTGAACCCTGCTGCCGATTGCAGCATGCTTTACGCTTCGCTTCGCTTTCTGGCGCGCTTCCGCCTCGCGTCGGCCGCCGCTTCCGCCTCGGCTGCGGCGCTCATTGCCGCCATCGCCTCGCGTTAGCCGCCGAAGGCCGCCACCGCCTTACGCCTTCGCCGCCATGCATTGCCTTCCTTTCTTTGCCACCGCTCTTCTTCCCATAAATCCGCCCCAACCCAAGGCCTCCTCGCATGAACCATGCAACTCGCCTCTTCTCTTTCTTGATCCCCGACCCGCGTTCTCCGACGATCTCGGTATGGCGGCTCTCTCCGGCGATGCCTCGTGGTAGCGGATGCTTCGGCCGGCGTTGGTTGGTGGGGAAGCGGCGATGGAGCGCGCGAGGAAGCGATCGCCAAAGGTTAGGCGGCGGGAGGCGGCGGCGGCGGTGGTGGGCGAGGCGGTGGATCAGAGGATCGAAAGTATGTCTAGAGGGGTGATTAGACTACTTGTCAATATAAAAATTCGCCTTTTGACAAAGAACAGTTTTGGCGATTCACAATTATGATCAAGTCAAGCATCACCCTACACAAGCAATTCTAGAGTATAGGCGTGGAAAGTAAATTGCACATGTAGTAAAGAGAGGTGGAGAAGAGCAAACGCAATTTTGGAGACGCGGTGATTTTTCCCGTGGTTCCGATAGATGGCGCTATCGTACATCCACGTTGATGGAGACTTCAACCCACGGAGAGTAACTGCCGCATGAGTCCAGTCCACGAGGGCTCCACCCACGAAGGGTCCACGAAGAAGCAACCTTGTCTATTCCATCATGGCTCACGCCCACGGAGGCTAGCCTTACTCGGGTAGATCTTCACGAGTAGGCGATCTCCTTGCCCTTACAAACTTCTTGGTTCAACTCCACATCTCGACGACGGAGGCTCCCAAGCGACACCTAACCAATCTAGGAGGCACCACCTCCAAAAGGTAATAGATGTTGTAGATGATGATGAACTCCTTGCTCTTGTGCTTCAAATGATAATCTCTCCAACACTCAACTCTCCTCACCGATTTGGCTGTGGTGGAAGAAAGGATTGAGTGGAAAGCAACTTGGGAAGGCTAGAGATCAAGCTTCATATGGTGGGAGTGGAGCAACTTGATCTCAACACAAGGGTAGGTAGTTCTCTTCTCGTAAATGTAAGGTAGGAGTGGTAGTTCTTTCGATGGCTCTCTCTCCACGAATGAAGAGGGGTGGAGGGTATAAATAGCCTCCACACAAAATCCAACCGTTACACACATTTGAGCAATCTCGGTGGGACCGGTGGACAACTCGGTGAGACCGATAGTTCAAATAATGTGAACGTTGGGATTTTCGGTGGGACCGAATATACAATCTTGGTTAGTTCGATTGATGCGATGACACGAGTATGCCGGTTCGGTGGGACCGACTTCATCATCTCGGTGACACCGATTTGATGACGTAGTTTCTGAAACTTGGCAACTCATGTTTCAAGTGAGACCGAGTTCGAATCGGAAAATCCGAGTTTACTAGGGTTTGGCTTATGGTGAGGTGGTTTATCTCGGTGTGGTGAGTTTGGAATATCGGTGGGACCGAGACTACTTATGAGTGTCTATGGCGGTGAAAGTTCTTGATAGTTTAGGAGATGTATCACTAAGCACTTGAGCAACGGATCATCATCATAACCTCATCCCTTTTAATAGTATTGGCTTTTCCTATGGACTCAATGTGATCTTGGATCACTAAACCGAAAATGGAGTCTTGAGCTTTTGCCAATGCTTGCCTTAGCATTTTGGGGGTCCACTTCTTGAGTCCTTGCCATACCCATATCATTGAACTCTCTCAAATGATTCTCAAGTAACTATTAGTTCAATGATATATATGTTGTTATTAATTAACAAAACCACCCGGGGATTAGTTGCACTTTCAATCTCCCCCTTTTTGGTAATTGATGACAACATATAGATCAAAGCTTCGACAAAGGATATAATCAATGAATAATATTGTCGCTTTGAGAAGTATGTGATAAGTAAGAGCTCCCCCTAAATTTGTGCATTATTTAAGATTTGCGTTTGAATGCAAATGCACAATCGATTAGGATCATGGGTCACTCTTCCATATCACATACATCTTGGTGGAGCGCACAAAATGATAAGAATGAACAGCATGCACCCAATCACCAAGACATGAGTAAATGGTCATACGAGATAGAATCAAACGGAGTAGCAAACACACTGAATGTCTCGAAAACCAAAAGTATCTCAAAGAAACCGCAAAAGAATGAAAGAGCAAAAGCGCAAAGACAACAACACTCTCTCTCTCGGAGCCCTATGATCTATACAATTTCTCCCCCTTTGGCAACAAGTTACCAAAAAGTTCGAAAAAAGCATAGAGCTAAGCGTCACTGTGGACTCTGCTGGCGGCTCCCGTCTGGGTTGATGTCGGAGTGGATATGACAAACATCGGCGAAGACTTCACCGTGATGTCAGTCTTTGGAGGAGTGGACTCGAGCTGGAGCTGGAGTAGGAGCAATCTTTGAACTGTGGAGGTCTTGAAGCTGTAGTCCCGTGTCGATCCATCGGAATAGCAATGATCGGGATCCTTTGGGAACTGGAGCGATCTGTCGATGAGAATCTGGACTAAGTCATCCTGCAACTCACGCATAAGCTCGCCTTGTCCCGCTTTGCTTCCTCAATGTCGCCTCGAGCTTGTTGGCGGTCACTTGTACTTGATCGACTTCACGTCCAGAGGCGTGGATCTTCTCGTCAACAATCCTCTCTAAGCTCTCTGAGACTGTTCAATGCTGGCGAGCGTTGTTCAATCCTTTGAGTAGCTTCAAGAATTTGCTCTCCAAACTCTTTGGTTTAGTCTGCTGCTTTGCTTCCTTGTCGACTTTGGCTTTCTTAGCAGTGCGATCTTGGCTTGACCTTCAACAGATGTCGGATCCTCCTCATCCATCACAACAACATTGTCTTCATGCTCTGCTGCAACGGTAAATGTTCTCTATCCAACAAGAATGTGCCCGTGCCAAACTTGGCATTGATAAGCATCTCGAATCTGGGCAAATCCACATGACCTTTTACGGTCACCGCAGTCCTCTTAATGGTCTCTACCATCAAGTCCATCACCTTGAAAGGTGCTCTCTCATCAAGTATGTGCAGCATGTTGATAGAGTATCCTCGATCATGCGATCATCTCCAGATTTGGGCATCAAGGTATGCCTCAAAATGGTATTAGTGGTAGGTAAGCCTGCTGAGATGGTAGATCGAGCCGAGCTTCAGATTGCAAATCCTCTGCTGGAACCTCTTTGTACATGTTTTCATGGATTCATGATTCTTCTTTGGAATCCCATATACATCAATATCATCTTCTCGTTGACTTTGGAGCATTGAATTTCTGCCCATTCTTCAACGAAGAAGAAAACCTTTGACCTTCACCATCCACATAATCTTTCCATCGGGGTAGAAGTGAGTTGTGGCATAAAATTGCATTATCATCTCATTGTTCCAACCGGTCAATTTCGACCTACAAAATCTGCAACTCCACATGCGGTGAAACTTTCATGCACATGTGGAAAGAAATCTCTGTGCTCTTCATTGTCAATGTACTTCCAATCGGCATATCGGTGTCTGCGACTATGGGCTTCTTGTCCATCAGCACGGTCTCATAGAAGTCCTGCTGCTCCCTGGTGTGAAATCTGGGATCTACAGCAGTTCTTCTCCTCATGGCACATCATCTGAATTCCTCTTCTTTCTAGCTCTGGTGGCTGCAGGAGGCATGCCACTTGGTGTACTCCTCTCACCATCATCAGATGAGCTACTAGGATCAGGACTAGTGCCTGCCTCTGGAATGTCTGCAATGGGTGTCTCGACTGTTCTCACCGCTACTAGCATCCGACATGGCCGACAACCCGTGAATAGATAAGGTGTAGGCAGAGAAGAAGAGTCATCACAAACTGCGAAGTTTTTGCAAAAAATGAGTTCAAATTCTAGTATTAAGTTTTCACAGAAGACATTTCGGTCGGACCGAGTTTAAGGTTCGTGAATCCGAAGTGTTAAACAGAGCTTGCACGCCACTTTCGGTTTGACCGAAGTGAGTTTCGATCTGCCGAAAACACTAGGGTTTCACAGAATCTTCATTTCGGTCACACCGATTTTGCACAACTTCGGTTGGACCGAAGGTGCGTCTGATGGCCATAGGCCAAATCGGTCATACCGAAAATATAAAATCGGTCTCACCGAGATGTGTTCATGAAACCTAACCCTAAAACTTTTACTCGAATCTAGTTCAAACGAACCAATCTGTGTACAGGAGGATTTCAATCGTGGCAAGATACTAGGCAATCCAAACGTGCATTGAATCGGAGATGGGAGCACGAGTGGGATCAAAACTCACCCTAACTTGGTGGAGTTTTTCTCGGCGGCAACGGCGCGAGGAGATGGCCGTTGACGGCGACGGAGACTCAAGGCGCGGCGCCTGACAGCGATGACGGCGACGATCCGGAGACCAAGCGGCGGCGAAAAGGGTGGGGGCGAAACGTTTGAAGGAGGAATCAGCGCGCGCCCTCGAATATATACCCCCCATTTGTCGGTGGGACCGAGTTGTAAACTTCGGTGGCACCGAGATGGATAACTACTAGGCGATTATGCACTTCGGTCACGCCGAAAATCACAACTCGGTTTCACCGAGATGAAAACCTAGATCGATCTAAATGCTTTCGGTTCGACCGAGTTTGAGTGAGTTGGTATGACCGAAATCAATTAGAAGGTTTTGGAAATTAGCCCTCGACGGATCGGTGGCTCAAGTGCTCCTCACCCGAGGGTCCAAAATGACTTGTTCAAAATTTGTGATGTAAGCATGAATAGAATTTGAGACAAGAAAGCATAGATAGCTAGGGGAGGTACTTAGGCATTCTTGTCCATCCATTTGGTCGAGAAAAATCAAAACGACCAAAACAACAAATGGATGTCCTCGAATGGATAAAATCATGCATCCAACATGCTCACACAATAAGATAGCAAATGAAATATGTGTCAAACATGCACAACCAAAACTCTAGCAACTAACACACAATTTGTCGATGACTAGGTCATCTTTATATGAGTATATTGACTTAGGAGCCAAATGAGAACATTTGATCATAGGTCATACTCATCGTTTAAGCACAAGTGGGGTTACCACTTTTACATAAAGCATTGATGTGTTCACATCATTTGAAGATGCTTTAGCTCAATTTTTAGAGCAAAGCTCCCCTAGATGTGAGAACCCTTTTAAAGGGTCAAACTAACCTTGGGTTGTCGTAGAAGACTTCATGTAGATGTTGAAGATGTGGATGCTCAATGTTGATGGAGATCATCAAGAGTTGGGAGCTATCCTTTGGATTCGGGCACTTTCAATACCTACATGGGTTAGTCCCACAAGGAACAAACAAGGATATCCATGGACATAGATTGAAGTTCACAATAGATGATGTCCATGAAAGCAATGATTACCTTGTCCCTTGACTTACCAACAAGAGGGTTTGTGACTCCATGAACTAGTGCACGATGTGGAAGTTGATTGCACAAGTTTTTGCCAAAATGAATGTGAGTGAAGTATGTTGGCGGAGTCATCCTCAAGAACTTTCTAGTTCTTCTTCTTCGGGATCCACATCATCTTGATGGGAATCCTTGGGGTTGTAGTTGAGCTTGACGAAGTAGAACTTGACGTTTCCTTGGGAACCCACTTGACCATGGCTTGAGGTGCTTCAACAAATGCATCAATCTCCTCTTGAAACTTGTCCTTGCCTTTTAGCTTGTGGTCTTGTGGTGGAAGGTCATCTTGAGCTTGTTCCACATTGGAAGAAGTAGGATCATACTTCTCCTTTTGAGGAACAAACTGTGGAGTAGGATATTGACCTTCTTCCCACTCAACGCCTTCGGTGTTGAACTTTCACTCAAAACCAATTCCTTGATTCTTCCGGTGCCTTCCTTGCTTGCGAACAATTTCCTCAAAGTTCTTGCTTCCGGCAAGGCTCTTGTAGACACCTTTCTCTATGATCCCTTTCAATAAACTATTCTCTTGCTCAAGTGTAACTTGGCTTGAAACATTGTTAGTGGAATCAAGAGAACTACTAGAAGCAACAACATTGGATTTAGCATGGTTATTGTTACTGCTAGAGGAAGAATTTTTCTTATGCTTGTCATGCTTAGTATTAATGGGTGGCAAGAAATTAGACAAGAGAAGTCGTTTGGCAAGATATGAAGAACTCTTCTTTCGAAGATCGTCATTGATTGCTTTTAGAAACTCATGTTCTTGCTCTAGAGTGAGCTTCTCGAAGCGTAGCTTCTCATGAGATCTTAGGAGCTCTCTATGATCTTCTTGAGTAGTTTCATGAGCTAACTTAAGAGTGTTTAGTCCTTTAGTTAGACGCTCAATCTCCTTCATAGCATTGTCATTCGACTCTTCTCGACTATAAAGACTACTAGCATGTTCATCGTTACTAGGCTCACTGGATTTATCATGCAAGAGCTCATCTTCACCAAGCAAGTCATCCTCATCACTATCGATGTCAATGAATTCAGGGTGTGATACCTTGGGGCCTTTAGCCATGAAGCATCTTCCAATTCCCTCATTTGGTGAATCAAATAAGTCGTAGGAGTTGGAGTTGGAGGATACGAGAGCAAGACCGGCAACACCTTCATCTTGGCTTGAGAGTCTTGTAGTTTGGCATCATTTGGAACAAAGTGCACACGGTGTCATACTTTCCATCCAAAGCTCTGAGAATCTTCTTGATGATGAATCGGTCGGTCATTTCTTCGCTTCCTAAGCCGGCAATCTCATTTGTGATGAGAGCAAGCCTAGAGTACATTTCAGCGACTCCTTCGCCATCCTTCATCTTGAACTTGTCAAGTTGACCTTGAAGAATATCTAGCTTTGATTCCTTCACGGACTCGGTACCTTCGTGCATTTCAACCAAAGTATCCCAAATCTCTTTTGCATTCTCAAGACGGCTGATTTTGTTGAACTCCTCGGGACACAAGGCATTGAAGAGAATGTCACAAGCTTGAGCATTGTTTTGCAACATCCGCAATTCTTCGGTGTAACCGTGATCCGAACTTTTCCTTCCTCGAAGAATTCACCTTGCATACCAACACAAATAATGCCCCATGCGGCTGGGTTATGACCAAGAATATGCATTTTCATTTTATGCTTCCAACTAGCAAAATTTGTACCATCAAAGTAAGGACCTCTCTGAAAATTACCCTCACTAGACGCCATACTCTCCTAGGTTGTGAAACCAAGTTTATGGAGTCCAATGCGAAGGAAACCAATACAATGGAGACCAAAGCTCGATACCACTTTTAGGATCGAAAGTATGTCTAGAGGGGTGATTAGACTACTTGTCAATATAAAAATTCTGCCTTTTGACAAAGAACAGTTTTTGGCAGATTCACAATTATGATCAAGTCAAGCATCACCCTACACATGCAATTCTAGAGTATAGGCAGCGGAAAGTAAATTGCACATGTAGTAAAGAGAGGTGGAGAAGAGCAAACGCAATTTTGGAGACGCGGTGATTTTTCCGTGGTTCCGATAGGTGGCGCTATCGTACATCCACGTTGATGGAGACTTCAACCCACGGAGGGTAACGGCTGCATGAGTCCACGGAGGGCTCCACCCACGAAGGGTCCACGAAGAAGCAACCTTGTCTATTCCATCATGGCCTCACGCCCACGGAGGCTAGCCTTACTGGGTCGATCTTCACGAAGTAGGCAATCTCCTTGCCCTTACAAACTTCTTGGTTCAACTCCACATCTCGACGACGGAGGCTCCCAAGCGACACCTAACCAATCTAGGAGGCACCACCCTCCAAAAGGTAATAGATGTTGTAGATGATGATGAACTCCTTGCTCTTGTGCTTCAAATGATAATCTCCCCAACACTCAACTCTCCTCACCGATTTGGCTGTGGTGGAAGAAAGGATTGAGTGGAAAGCAACTTGGGAAGGCTAGAGATCAAGCTTCATATGGTGGGAGTGGAGCAACTTGATCTCAACACAAGGGTAGGTAGTTCTCTTCTCGAAAATGTAAGGTAGGAGTGGTAGTTCTTTCGATGGCTCTCTCCCACGAATGAAGAGGGGTGGAGGGGTATAAATAGCCTCCACACAAAATCCAACCGTTACACATTTGAGCAATCTCGGTGGGACCGAAGTGGACAACTTCGGTGAGACCGATAGTTCAAATAATGTGAGCGTTGGGATTTTCGGTGGGACCGAATATACAATCTTGGTTAGTCCGATTAGATGCAATGACACGAGCATGCCGATTCGGTGGGACCGACTTCATCATCTCGGTGACACCGATTTGATGACGAAGGTTACAAAACTTGGCAACTCATGTTTCGGTGAGACCGAGTTGAGAATCGGAAAATCCGAGTTTACTAGGGTTTGGCTTATGGCTGAGGTGGTTTATCTCGGTGTGGTGAGTTCGAATATCGGTGGGACCGAGACTACTTATGAGTGTCTATGGCGGTGAAAGTTCTTTGATAGTTTAGGAGATGTATCACTAAGCACTTGAGCAACGGATCATCATCATAACCTCATCCCCTTTAATAGTATTGGCTTTTCCTATGGACTCAATGTGATCTTGGATCACTAAACCAAAATGGAGTCTTGAGCTTTTGCCAATGCTTGCCTTAGCATTTTGGGGGTCCACTTCTTGATCCTTGCCATACCCATATCATTGAACTCTCGAAATGATTCTCAAGTAACTATTAGTTCAATGATATATATGTTGTTATTAATTACCAAAACCACCCGGGGATTAGTTGCACTTTCATGGACGCGGCGCCGCGCCGGGCGGTCTGTGGCCCTCTAGCCTCAGCCGGCCGCAGACCGTCGATATCTACCGGCACGGCATCCCCGTTCCGCCGTCGTGTCGCCTAGCACACGGTTGGCACGTGACGAGCGACGGCTATGCCACGCCGGGGCCAGCACAACCCGGTCCGTGGAACCCCGAAGGTCGCCTCAACTTTTGGGTAGGCCGCGAGTTCGACACCGTCGTCAGCTTCTACAAGTCTCGGGGCATCCGCGCGGACGCTCCAATCGCCCGCTCCGCCCCGCCGCCCGGTTGTGCGAGCTGTGTCGGTCGGCGCGCTTCGCTTGGGCGCCGGCCGCCCCGCCCGCTCGATGGCCGACCACGAGTTTCACATCCCGCCGGAACTAGCGGCGATGCAAGAGGAGGGCGACCCGTTGGAGTCGCCGGGTTTGATCCGCGCGATCCGGAACTCCACGTCGGAGACCGGTTGTATGCCGCCGGAGGATGTTGTTGACCCGAGGGACCCGGCAGACGAGCCGGGATACTAGCAGGCGATCAGGGAGTCGACTGATACACTAGCGCAACATTCGTCTACCGTGGAAGAATTTTTCGGAGACTTGGGCAGTTAGATGACTCGGAAGGCGGTGAAGACGGCGGGCAGACGGTAGTGGTTGATCTTGTGAGTAGCGAGGAGGAGGAGTTAGATTTGTTTTAGTGTTAATCTTTCCACTGCCCTAATCTTTCATGTAAAATTTCGTTTGAATGTAAAATATCCTAAATATGAACGAAATTATGTTGCTTTAACGAGTAATGGAATGGCTGTAGAATGTGTCACTTATTGATATAGTTGTTGTTATTAATGGGATATTTCCATTGATATTGTAAAAAGGTGAAGTAAACACATAAAAAAATATGAACGAAATTATGTTGCTTTAACGAGTAATGGAATGGTTGTATAATGTATCACTTATTGATTTAGTTTTTGTTATTAATGGGACATTTCCATTGATATTGTAAAAAGGTGAAGTAAACACATAAAATACCGGCAAAAAATTTAAGCAACATAAAAGAAAGGACCCAACCACCGATGTTGAGCCCATAGAGGAGTAGTTACTGTGGGCACGTGATCGCATGCATGCAATTGCACCAAATTGGTCGGACGTGCGGGCACGGCCTACGTAGGGCCCCACGCAAGGTTGGAACGAAAACGGACACAAAACGAACGTTGCGTCACGTCCGGCCATTGTTTTACGGCATTTTCATGGGGAAAATCCTAGGAAACGCGTCGAGCGTCGGAAAAATATGCAAACTGGCGTGGGTGCTGTCGAGGGTGATGCCATCATGCGGAAAAAGTTTGGTGCCGTTTGGCGGAGTCAAAAAAAAAGTAGTCGGGATCCCCCCTCCGGTAGACCGTAAAAGAGCCTGGTTGCACTGTGGGCACGTGATCGCATGCATGCAATTGCACCAAATTGGTCGGACGTGCGGGCACGGCCTACGTAGGGCCCCACGCAAGGTTGGAATGAAAACGGACACAAAACGAACGTTGCGTCACGTCCGGCCATTGTTTTACGGCATTTTCACGGGGAAAATCCTAGGAAACGCGTCGAGCGTCGGAAAAATATGCAAACTGGCGTGGGTGCTGTCGAGGGTGATGCCATCATGCGGAAAAAGTTTGGTGCCGTTTGGCGGAGTCAAAAAAAGTAGTCGGGATCCCCCCTCCGGTAGACCGTGAAAGAGCCTGGTTGCACTGTGGGCACGTGATCGCATGCATGCAATTGCACCAAATTGGTCGGACGTGCGGGCACGGCCTACGTAGGGCCCCACGCAAGGTTGGAACGAAAACGGACACAAAACAAACGTTGCGTCACGTCCGGCCATTGTCTTACGGCATTTTCACGGGGAAAATCCTAGGAAACGCGTCGAGCGCCGGAAAAATATGCAAACTGGCGTGGGTGCTGTCGAGGGTGATGCCATCATGCGGAAAAAGTTTCGTGCCGTTTGGCGGAGTCAAAAAAAAGAGTAGTCCGGAAACCCCTCCGGTAGACCGTTAAAGAGCATGTTTGCACTGGGGTACGTGACTATGGCAAATGATTTTTGTTTTCATGTAAGTTTGCATGACGAAAATACTTTATAGGAAAATGCATGGCGCGCGCGGCCCCACCCTAACCCACCGCATAGTTAATAGCCGGATCTAACCCCCTACTGGCCCCACCTAGTGCTGACGTGGCGGGGAGGGATTGGCCCTCGAAGGTGTCCCGGCTGTAGCCGACTCCAGCCGATCCGAGGAGGTTAAAGCCCTAGTGGACCCTGCCTCGATCGGGGGTCAAAGCCACACCGCGTCCACGATCGCGAGTCCACGCCGCCTCCACGATCGCAACTAGTCGCCGCCTAACCCTAGCCGCTGCGCCACGCTTCGACGCTTATCTGCGGTGACGCCGCCATCGACGCTTCGACGCCGATGGCCCGACGCCATCTGCCGCCGGCACGCTTTCACGCCGACGCCCTACGCCCCGACGCCGACGCCTCCTCGCCCCGACGCCACCTTCTAGCCGACGCCGACGCCGACGCCCGCTACGCCACCGACGCCATCTGCCGCCGACGCGACCTCACGCCGACGCCCCCGACGCCGACGCCCCTGACGCAACCTTCACGACGACGCCCGACGCCCCCTACGACCTCGACGCCACCTTCAAGGTAACTCCCGAAACCTGCCCCCCGTCGCCGCCGTAGACGCGTTCTGACGCCGACGCCAACTTCCTAGAGTAATTAGAAAATATTTTTAGAGTAGGCCTAATATTTTTAGAGTACTTAGAAAATAATTTGTTATGAAACAGGGCATTAAAATATATGCATAACCTTGATCGTGAATGTGAATGAGGTTATATATATCTAATTTGGCTATAGTTTTGGAAATAATTATGCATGCATGATAGCTTATATATGTATGAATTTTGTTTGTAGTTAGCAACGCCAGCGCGCCATCGTCCCCAAGGGCCCGCACCCATCTCATGGCACGAGGTACTATGCATTCATCATGTTTATCATGTACGCATACGTAGTAGCTAACATTATTTTTGCTCCTATTCCTAGCGATGGAGGAGTACGGAGAGATTTTTGTTCGGTTGAGAAGTGGTGTCTCTTGGTCACAAACTAAACTCTAGGCGAAAACGCGGTTTGCGAGCACTAGTCTTGAAAAAATGTTGATGATTCCTAGTGTGCTGATGCGAAAATGTTTGCTCAAGTATATTATTAAATCGTATGCAATGGACGTAAAAGGTTCATCATGCCATCAAAAAGCGGTGCGATTTCATTGCGCATCAAGATGTGTATGACATTTTGGGCTACTGTAACAAGGGCAAAGATGCCATGAAAGCCCTAGGTAAAGGGGGTTAAAGGCGAAGGTGAAGGTGCCTAGTCGTTTTGTAGTTTCAAAACGGGCAAATGATGATAGATGATCTGATTGACAACATCGTTGCTAGTGGCACGTCGATGATGATTTCCTCCGTAGAATTGTTACGGTTCTTACGGGCACGGTTCTTGCACCACACCACCGAGAAGTTCCTAATGCTTACTACAAGTTAGTGCACGATGTGGAGGCCATCAAATCATATAATTGGAGCGCATTTACTTTCGCGTTTGCATGGAAGGCATCACAAAGACCTTGTCGATCTTGAAAAATTTACTTGGCCGATCGAAACCTTGCCCTCATACAGTAATCCTTATGTTATATTTGTTTATTTGAAACTAAAGTTTGTGAAAAGAATTTGCTGATATACTTCATGTTTATGCAAGACATGTTTTGGGAGAAAGTGCAGCCATTTGGATGAAGAGGCATTTGATCCACTAGCTCATGAGTATCCATTGATGGTCAATTGGTCAAGATGAGGCTATGAAGCGTGATTTGCGTATGACACGACATACGGCCGTGGTAATGGGACGGTAAGTTTTAATGGTTCCAACTGCATGCAATTATGTTGCTATTTATGTGTTGAGAAATTTATATTGATTTAATATGTAACAGATTGATGACGTGATAAGTGAGAAGCACGAGACGGACATTAATTGCTCAGCAAGGAAGAAAGGCGGAGGAAGAATTAGAGCAAGAAGATGGAACAAATCGTGCCCAAAGAAGGAAAGATAATAGAGACGAGGCTTCTTCCAAATAGGGATACTACATTAGATCAAGTGATGAAATGCATCAAAGATATGCAAAAGAAATTAGACTGCTCCCGAAAAATGTGCTGAGGTAAATCTTGATGTGTATTTCAGTTTGCATGGGATTATTGATAATTTATGCATGTAATAAATAATTTCGATGTATCATTGCAGATTGTAGTCTGAAGCTAGAGAAGGAAGGTCTTGCATTCGGGGGTTTCGTGATGACATTGAGTTTGTGGAGCATAGTGAAGCGTGGATGGGGAAGTATGGTCCATCAAAATATAAATCAAAATATTGGACGGATGTAAAATCAACTCCTGCAAAAGAAGACATGGACAACAGGGTGGATGCATCCTTCACCACCGAACGGGAAGAAATCGGCGCGTGATAAAGGTGTGCATCACAACACACCTGCAGGAGATGAAGGAGACCCTTCGTTATTTATGACAACGGTAATTCACCCGACCCATCTCTTGAGACGGTAGCCACAAATGAATTTCCACCTTTACTCCAACCCCAAGAATATGAATGAAGTGTCGACGGGTCTAGCGCCGATAAATCGAGGAGTTTAGTATGGATAGTCTGAACACCCGTATTAAAAATGCGAAAGAAAGTGGCACTCAGGAGAGTGATGGGAAGGTGAGTGATGGGAAGGAGAATGATGGGAAGGAGAATGATGGGAAGGAGAATGATGGGAAACGCAAGAGGAAACAGTCAAAATATTGCCTTTCACCTTACCAGCAGATAACGGTGGACGAACGTGCAAAGAAAAGTAAGTGCTAAGTACATTATTGTAGCAACATACTTCGTCCTTGCATGCACACTTTATTAACTCATTGTTTCTTACTATTTTAGGTCTGTTTGGTATAAGAGCTGCTATGATTAATACTGATTACATTAATGAGGATCACATAGAGGCCGCAAAGATTTATATCCGGACACCGGCAGACTCGGAGAAGCTTCGCAGAAAAACTGTCGTGCACATGACGGGAATTGGTGGGGAAACATGTACACTGGTATGCTTGAAGCCATCATTTCAAAAAATGGTTGCATGGCGGTGTAAGTATTAGCAATAATTTATTAAGTTGGACATGTCATTTGCATATAAATTATCTAATAGGCGTATTGTTGTTATGTTATTTTGTAGGTCATCAATTGTTATTGCAACCATATGCGGACCCATAATCCTCGTCTTGACCGTCACATATTACCATCTTGGGTGTCCCATCGGCTTATTCTTCGTGCAGATGGAAAGGTTGTCAACTCTAAGAGGCATTTTATGGATCATTTCACAAGCCAAACTAAAATGGTGTCTAGAGTTCTTGAAGAGTATTTCATCAAAGATAAGGTACTTCAGTTTAGTATGATCATTCGTAGTATATCGTGTGTACACCAACATGAATAAATTTTGTTGTAGGCATACTTTCCTTTTCATGTGGAAGAAAATCATTGGATAACAGCTCTTATGCACAACAAGAAAAAAGAGTTTCAAGTATTAAACTCTCTTTGGTAAATGCAGCAAAAGAGTTCTTGCAGAGATTGCTAAGTCGGTAAGCTTACAACGTTACATAAAACAATATATATTTCTTGAAAAGTACTTCATATGCATTTGTCAATTTTATTTCAGAGGGCGAGATAGCTATTGATACAAAGGAGGTGAATGCTCTTATTGAAACGGATCATCATGATGTATCTTCCTGCCAATAAGGGAGTACAATATGCCGCTACAAAAAGACGGGTATGTTGCAAATGTTGAATTAGTATGTACTTGTATGATCCATCAATAACTGACTTGTGGTTTCTTGCGAGTCTCTTGTGGTCTTTTCGTGGTGAAATCGCTCAACACTGGACGGAGATGGTTGGGCATTTGAGTTCGATCAAGATGAGGTTAATGCTTCAAGGGGCGATTCTAGCTGAAATACTTTTTGAGTGCAACACGAAGGAAGTAGTGAAAGAGAAGATCATCAAGATCATGGAGACCAAATGAGTAGGAGGATGGGGTGTTGGCTATTATCTCCACTAAATAAATGTGCCGTTGTCGGTATCTTGATACAATTTACATATTAAGACATCTATATATTTGCAGTGGTCGGTATTTGCTACAATATTACTCTTATCTGCGGCATGGTTTAGCATGTTTCGCAACTAAATAAATGTGATGTGGTCTGCTACAATATGACTCTTACTTGAACATGTTATATACGCACTTTGTATTATGCACTGATTGCCATTTGTCGCAACTAAATAATGTGATGTGGTCAGTACGGGCTGTTGTTTCCAGCCGCTATTTTCTGCCAAAATAAAGTGAATGTGATGTGGTCAGTGAGGGCTGTTGTTTCCACCGCTATTTTCGCCAAAATAAAGTGAAGTTTTAAAAAATGCCCGACCACCGCTTTGGGCCCATAGTAGTGACGGAAGCCACCCAAATCAAGCCAGGCGACTCGGGCGGCCGATCGAGCCCACTAGCGGGCCCAAGAATGGGTCCAATGGGGCGACGGGATAGTAACAAAGGAGTTCGAAGGGGGCGGAGGCAGCTATTTGCCGCTCTGGCGCCCGCTTCGAGGTGGGACTAAGGTT
Source organism: Aegilops speltoides (assembly GCA_021437245.1). Lineage (NCBI taxonomy): Eukaryota > Viridiplantae > Streptophyta > Magnoliopsida > Poales > Poaceae > Aegilops > Aegilops speltoides. The sequence continues at coordinate 355,047,101 of CM038141.1, read as the reverse complement.
GGCGCTGCCAGGGCGCGGGCGTGGGCGGGGCGGCGGAGGGGGGGCTTGGGCGGGAGGAGCCTCAGGGCGAGGAGAGGCCGTGGGCGGGAGGAGCCTCAGCAGGCGAGGAGAGGCCGTGGGCGGGAGGAGCCCAGCGCGAGGAGGCCAGACGCTTTTTTATATATATTTTTCGTTCGTTTTTTCTTTTCTTTTCTTTTCTTTTCTTTTTTTTTCTTTTCTTTTTCTTTTCTTTTCATTGAAAGTTCACGGATTTGAATAAGTTAATGAAATTTTTAACCCCCTTCATCTTTTTTCTAGTTCATTTTTCCTTTTCTTTTTCTTTTTTTCTTTTTATTTACTTATTTCAATTTGTTGAACTTTTTATAAAATCGTGAACTATATTTGAGGTTTGTGAACTTTTATTCATGAACTTTTGAAAAAACTATTTTATTTTTCTTGAACTATTTTTATTTCCTAAACTAGTTAAAAATTTCATTAACTTATTCAAATCCGTGAAATTTCAATGAAAAGAAACAGAAAAGAAAAAGAAAAAGAAAAAGAAAAAGAAAAAGAAAAAACGAACCAGAAAAAAAACGAAAAAAAACGTCTTGGCCTCCTCGCTGGGCTCTCCCCGCCCACGGCCTCTCCTCACCTCTCCCATGCCCCTGCCCCCCTCGCCCGGCAGCAGCCAACCTTAGTCCCACCTCGGGCGGGGGGCCAGAGGCGGCTTGAATAGCTGCCTCCGCCCCCCCTTTCGAACTCCTCTGTTACTATCCCTGTGCGCCCCGTTGGACCCCAATGCTGGGCCCGCTAGTGGGCTCGATCGGCCGCCTGAGTCGCCTCTGGGCTTGATTTGGGTGGCCCATAGTAAGCTACTATGGGCCCAGCAGCGGTGGTCGGGCACTTTTTTTTTAAAACTACACTTTTTCAATTATTTTGGCAGAAAGTAGCGGCCAGAAACAACATCAAACAAATTCATCATCAACAATACAACATATATGCCCGGTAGCAAACAGCAAACAAAATCATCATCATGCCGGGTAGTATAACATATGCAATGTCATCTCCAAATTTATTACATATATCTTTTATCAAAACACAAACAAATAACTTATCAAGTTTTCTTGCGAACACGTTCGAATAAAAACGACAAAGGTTCGATGCGACCACTTTTATTCTTCATACAAACCAACCTGCATCTGTACCTACGCCCAGTTCCTGAACAAAACATAAAGAATTGGTGAGCAAATATAGTTGCTAAAATCATACTAGGAACATAACAACAATAAGAAGATAACATCTTACTTCTCGTTCAAATGACATGTAGCCTTATTATGACCTGCTTGACTACACAAACTGCACAAAGGACCACTTTTCTTCTCTGTAAAATCTTTTGGCCTACCATTCTTTGTAACGCCGGGGCCCCCCTTTGACCGCCCCTTCTTAGGTGCACCCTTCGTCGAAACTTTCTGAGGATCACCAATACCAGACTCAACTTGTTGCACTTGACTTGCCTCCTTCTTCAGCATAGCATACCTTCTACTTCCTATAAGTTCCTCCTCTGAAATCTTTTTCTGTGCTATTATGTTGTCCAGACACTTCATCAACTCATCGAACAAGAAGGGATCATTTGCTGCAACATTAGCAGCTTGTGCGGTTTTAATGGATATTGCACTATATCGTTCTCTCTCCAATGGCCCTGACCAACCCCATCCAAACATATCACTCTTCCTCTGCACAGCAACCCATCTCTTGCATGTTTGGACAACCGATGAAAGACACAACACTTTGGTATTTCAGTTAAATTCAGATGATGGAGAACAAATGAATGTGTTTGCATGGCAGCCCTTTCCGAACCATCCTAAGACAAGCGCATGTAATAGTTTCTTCCGAGTTACCCGGTTCATAAACAACATTGTACCAAACTTGTGGTTATCCTTCCATGTCACAATGAATGTCTCACGCCCAATTCCCACGAGCGTCTCAAATATCTCCAGCTGACCCATCTTATGCAAATCATCTTGCAAGATGTAGAAATTAGTAGGTGTGAATACTTTGGCGGCATGCTCCTCAAGGACTTTATATTCAAGAATGACGGTGGTTCCTTCTGGAATGCCTCGCAGTCATTGTACGCCTCGTTCTCACGCAGGCGAACTATCTGATTCTCATAATGCACCACCAAATCAACAATTGTCATACCATAGTCCAAGTGAAGGTGAAGGCAGGAGTTGAGGCTTTCACTCCTCTGGTTACTTCGCATACCAAGAAAAAAACCATCGGAAAGATATGAAGCTGCCCACGCCTCCTCTTCCCGTACATCTGTCAAGCCACTCTTCAGTTCTATCCGTCTTCCACTTATCATAGAAAGCTTTCCATCTCTGCTCAAAGTTCGCTTGAGAGGTGGCATAGTACAGGAACGATCTGAACTCATCCAGTGACTTGTAATGCAGGTGCCTCTGCATATTTTTCTCGATATGCCACGAACAAAGACGATGGAAAACATCTGAAAGGACGGTCCGAATAGCCCGGATCATTGCAGCGTCACCGTCTGTGATTATTGACTTTGGCTTCACCTGACAGTTTGCCTTCATAAATGTCTGCAGCAGCCACACGTATGTCCCTTCCGTCTAAATCGGCAATGATGGCACAACCAAACACCGTGGTGCAGCGGTGGTTGTTAACTCCTACAAAGGGAAGAACGGCATACCGTATCTGTTCATCTTATCGTGCTATCAAACACGACCACATCCCGTAGTCCCGATAGTCCCTCCGCGATCGTGCATCGCACTGAACATACTCTTGATCGCCCTTCCTTGTCACGCACATACTCAAAAAAACTCGGGGTCCTTCTCCTTCCTGCTCCTCATAATGCCAACTGCCGTCTCTGCATCACCCTTTGCAATGAGCTTCATTTTTCTCTGCAACAAAGATTGTAAATGTCCTCCCGATAAGCCCGCACTTATCGTGACGAACCATATCTCTTGATGAAGTTGTCCATTATAATATGCTTTCTTATCCCGCCGCTTCCATCGCCAATATCTCGCCCTCTGCCCATCTCCAATCCGTCGTGTGACCATAAAAACAAACCTCGTCGGGCGAGCCATCGCGGTTGTGATCATCCACGAATGATGCGACGAACCAAACGCCACGTTCTCTGTCCAGCTTCACCACCATATGTGCACCGCAGTCACAACGAGTCTCCGGTCTAAGCTCGCGCTATGCCCTCCATGGTTATGAACTTGCTCGCCTTCTCCCAGCCACGGAGCAAAGAAACCGCCGATGCGGATCATTCCAAGCACCTCGTTTCACCTTCATTTCCTTATGCTAAACCCGTGCTCTCTGGCGTGATTGTTGTAGAATATGTATGCATCCCTTGCGATCGAAAGGTCATAGCCATGACCTTCCAATGTGTCTCAACCATCTTCGCTGCCTATGAGCCTCCTCAATATCGATCTCTCCTCATCGTGATCAACGCCGGACCATCGACTCCTCCTACAATATTCATTTGAAAATATATATGTCAATTATTATCATTTAAATCATAATATTTATCGATGTACAACATCTATCAACTAACCTCGCTCAAGTTATCGCAAATGATTCCTGCCAACTATGTTGCACATTGTCAACATCCACATCTTCCTGTAAATTTGTACACAAAGATATACAGATTAGCCATGCCATACTTTGCAAATTCAAAAATAAAAACAAAATATACGCCACTTACGTTTTCGCTATTTGCGCCATGTTCATTATTATCAAAATCCTCCGGAGGTAAGATATCATATGACGAGACGGAATCGTTGTCGCTGCTGTCATCATCTTCGTTCAAGTTATCGTTATCGGTCTTAGTCACCTTATCAGTACCATTCTCGTCCCTCCCGAATGCGGATTCTTCGTCCATGTCAACACGCTAACTCACAGAACTGCAAAACATTTGAAGTGTTGATTACAACAAGGACAAAAACTCATGTTGGTTTGCAAAAAAAGAGAAAGACGTGTAATCCATGAACCCAGCAGCTACCATGAATTTTTTCTTAATGCAATGGTTCAAACAACACTTTTTTGTGTTGTGTGAAACAACTAGTTGAGGTTGCCCAGCGGTGTGTGCATATTGTGTGATGTCGTCATGACATAAATAAGCGTTCCTTAAATAAGTCTGGCCTCCATTTACATCCTAGATTCGTCACTTAACTAGCCCTAACTTCTATCCATCATGCCCGCTAGGTTTAGATGACAAACCTTGCCCCGCGGTGTAGGCGTCGCCGGCGTTCGACGACGGCAGCTGTCCCCGCCTTGAATCTAGCAGCCGGCGACGTGCACGACGAGCCACCGGCCGGATGTTTCGCAGGATCTGCGACGAGGGGTGGGGAGAGTGGTGCGGAGGCGGCGTGGCACGTCGGGCCCTTCACGTCCGGGGGGTGGATGATGACGGTGAGATGCGGCGACGCACGCCGTTGGGACGGCGACGGCGGCGTCTGACGGGGTCGGACGGCGGCGTCGGACGGGGTCGGAGGGCGGCGATCCGCGGCGCCGGCGATCGGATGGGGCGGGTGAGTACACGAGGTGGGCGGGCGAGTAGACGGGGTGCCTTCACGTTCGGGTGGTGGACGATGACGATGAGATGCTTGGACGCACGCCGTTGGGACGGCGACGGCGGCGTCGGACGGGGTCGGAGGGCAGCGATCCGCGGCGGCGGCGATCGGATGGGGCGCCCGAGTAGACGGGGTGGGCGGGCGAGTAGATGGGGTGGGCGGGTAGATCGTGCGGGCAGTTTTTTTTTTGCATGTGCGCGGTCTACGTACGCCAGCTACATCCGTATAATACGAGGTGGGCATACCCTTCTTTCATCTTTTGTCTTTCGTTCATAAATGATGGCAATTTTATATAATGCTCGTATGGCAAAATTCATGTGATTTTGTGTAGAAACATAAGAAATATAGTCTTCTTTTTTGTCATCCTAATTTACATTCTGTAAATCGACATGGCAATATAGTCTTCTTTCTTTGCTACGGGGACTTTCACACTTTCTTTTGGCCATGTTATATAGTGATGAATTTGTTGCTGCGATGGCAATTTTCACCCAAGTTCACAATCTCCAAAATTACCATGGCAATTTAGCTCGGTGCTCCATGTCGCCGCCAGGGGCGGGTGCTTCTCGTGGCGCTGAAGGGTGCTTGAGGAGCTGGAGTGCCAAGGGGGAGGAGCAGCGGCGGACGCCTGGGGCTGATGCGGCGCTGCTCAAGGAGGCGGATCGGTCCGTCATGCTGCTGGGCAACCTCAAGCACCCTGCTCTTCGGCGCACTACTCGAGCAGAGCAGCGGTACATGCCTCGGATGGCAAAGGCGCCGTCCTGCTTTTCGTTCTCCGTGGCGGTCGTAAGGTTGAGGACATCCCGCGGGAGCACATGTGCGCCTATGCTTCACTCATCTGCTGGGTTTTTTTTTCACTTGTTGTATTCATACCTTGCCATGACTTGTTGATACATAGAAAACTTCAGTAAACTTGCATGCTGTTTTCATACATTTTTCCGTTACCTACACATTGATAGTTTCTAAACATGGCATCTGACTTTTCTTACACCTAATCAACTAAAGTTCCATGAATTTTGATAGGTTTTTTTGTCTCAGTTTTGATTTGTTGTATAATTTCTATCAGTACCTCTCTAATGCCATTCTGTAATTGACATGGCAACTAAGAGCGTTTGTTGTCATGACGTTTTCACTTGTCCTTTTCATACTTTTACCATGATTTTGTTGATACATGTGAATATTCAGTAAAATTACCATGTTGTCCATACAATTTGTCATTACCTACACATTGACAGTTTCTAAACTTTTCCATCTTGCATTCTTACACACAATCAACTAAATTTCCATGAATTTAGATAGTTTCTGTTTTTTTTCTCACTTTTTGATTTGTTGTGTAATTTCTATTTAGTACCTCTGCAATGCCCGGCAACTAAAAGCATTTTTGCCATGGTGCGTTTTCCATGGACAACTAAATCATACATATTTTTGACAAGCTTTGTATTTTTTTTCCATGGCAAAATTAAAGCATATGTTGCCATGACAGCAAGTTTCCGTTTGGTGTTCTCATCATATGTATTTGTAGATTTCCTGCCATGGTTACCTTAGATGTACTTTTTGCCATGACATCTTTTTGTAATGTAGTTTATGAATCATGGCAAAGAATAATTCATGTTGCACTGATGGAAAAAAAATCTACTTTCTATTTTAGCCATGGCAAATTTTAAATTCTCTAGGCATGGCAAATGTAGTGTTTGGGTCATGGCATTTTTTTCTATATGAATACATACATGGCATTTTTCCTTTCAAAAAGCATGTCTTTTATGACTAAAATACCATGGCAATTTATAACATGCATCTGTCATGGCAATTTTTGTTCATAACTCGTGTTTACTTTACATACATGGCATTTTTCTCAAATAGAACATGGAAAATTTAATTAAGATACCTTGGCCATTTATAACATACATCTGTCATGGCAATTTTTGTTCATAACTAGTGTTTACTTTACATACTCCCTCCGTTCCAAAATAGATGACCCAACTTTGTACTAACTTTAGTACAAAGTTGGGTCATCCATTTTGAAACGGAGGGAGTACATGGCATTTTTCTCAAATAGAACATGGGCAAATTTAATTATAATACCATGGCAATTTTTTATATGAATTTGCCATGGCAATTTTGTTCATCAGTTTTGTTCTCTTTACAAAGATGGCATTTTTCTCATAGAGAACATGGGAAATTTTAATTAAAATACCATGGCAATTTTTGATATGAATTTGCCATGGCAATTTTGTTCATCAGTTTTGTTCTCTTTACAAAGATGGCATTTTTCTCATAGAGAACATGGGAAATTTTAATTAAAATACCATGGCAATTTTTGATATGAATTTGCCATGGCAATTTTGTTCATCAGTTTTGTTCTCTTTACAAAGATGGCATTTTTCTCATAGAGAACATGGGAAATTTTAATTAAAATACCATGGCAATTTTTGATATGAATTTGCCATGGCAATTTTGTTCATAAATTGTTTTCTCTTTATAAAGATGGCATTTTTCTCATAGAGAACATGACAAATTTAAATAAAATACCATGGTAATTTTTTATATGAATTTGCCATAGCAATTTTGTTCATAAGTTTAGTTTCACTTTTTCGTACATGACATCTTTTCTCATACAAAACATGTCAAATTTTTATATGAATCTACCATGGCAATTTTCTTTATACATGCTTTTGTGCTTCAAATGGTCACTCAACATATGAACATGGCAACTAAAATTCATATGCTCCATGTGGTTGTTTGTATTTCGTTCATTCTATTATTTTTCATGGTAATTTTTGCCATGTCTTCCGCTCAACATAATTTTTGCCATAGCAATTTTGGATTTTTTTGCCATTGCAGATTTGCCATGCTTTATTACAAATCAATTTTTGTTGTAAGCCTTGCCATTTTAAATAATAATATCATGGCTAATCATACAATAGTTTGGTCAAACTAGAATGACAATTTTCTGGAATTTTGATTTTTATATAAATATCGTATCATTTTTTATTAAATGGATGTAACAGTCATGTGGGTATTTTTTTTCCTTTTTGTTTTTCATTTTTGTGTTTTTGGACTTTTTAAAGGCCTTTCTACTGTATGTGCACAAATATGGGCCTTTTTTGGCCCGTCTATTCTTTTTGTTAGCGCTAAGTTTTCTGGACTGTGGGAACCTATCGTTCGGGCTGGGAGGTTATCTAGATCGAACAAATTCGGATTTTTTGTCCAACAGGACCCTCTGCCGAGATGAATTGACAAAAAAGACTACCTCTGAATCAATTTGACAAGAAGGACCCTCGGCGGTGGCGGCGCGCAGCGAGCGACACGTGGCACTGCCGCCACGCCAGAGGCGGCGGGCCGGCCGCCATCACGGAGGCGCCACCCAACGAACGGATTCCCACAGCGTCGCGGCGGCGACGGAACGGGCGGGCCAGGTGGGCCCGCCACCGGGCGAGGCGGCTAACCTCGCGCGCGATCATTGCCGCCAGCCGACGGGCCTGCTGCGTCGGCGGGTTCCTTGATGGGCCTCGCCGCCCGGCGGCCGAGGCGGCCACCGCCGACAAGCAGATGGTGCCGCGACGCTGCTGCCGATGGCGAGGTGCGGGCCCCGCCGCCATCGCTGCTGGGCGGCCTCTTCTCGCATGATTCGCACGCTACAGAATCAAGGGCGGAATCACTCTGGCGTTGATTGTTGTTGCTTTTGCGCGCGCTGATTCCCGGGCCGGCATGAGCACTGTGGTAAATGGCGTTGATTCCCATGTGTATGTGATTGCTTGTTGCTAATGATGCTGATTTTCACGATTGAGCGGGAATCCGATGCGGTGCGCTAATTTCACGGGCTCGCTGTTGCAAACTGGGCTGATTCCTTGGACCGACATGAGAACTGTGGCAAATGGCGCTCATTCCCATGCTTTGAAAATTGCTGCTGCAGGTGAGGTGACAAATCCACACTTAGGCAAATCCTACTCCAGAAACTCCAAATGACTCCTCAAAGTGCTGAAATAATGCCTAAAACAACATAGAATACACACTTAGGAACTAATCAAACAGAACAAAAACATCATGCATGCAAACAAAACCAACAAAAATGGATAGATCTTACCTTAATCTATCTTTTCTTCAACTTCACCATCTTCGAAAACCAACTCTAAATCGGCCAAAATCATGAGTGAAAGTGGCTACCAAGTATTTCCTTCTGTGTATTCTTGTAGACTTAGACAGAATAGAGAGGCAGTGAAGGCAACGAGAGATATTCGAGAGAGTGTATGCGCAGCAGCGGTTGTCGCGATATAAAGAGGAGGAGCATCAGATTGTAGGCGAACGAGGTACACTCACCTACCGCAACCTCGGATTCCAAAGATCGCGGTGTCTCATCACACGCAAAGAAATACAACGCTCTCGTGTGTCGGCAAGAAGCGGAAATCACGCAGCGGAATCGATTCCAAATTACAAAGCATCGATGTCACCGCAGAAAGCAAAACAATGCGGAAATCACGCTGCAGCAGCAATTTCGGTCGTCGAAATTAGCGCCGTTAGGTCGCTATCATAGAAATCAACGCCGTCGGGGTCGAAATTTGTCGGGCGGATGTAATACTGCCGCCTCACCCGGTGGCGGCGGGGCCGCGCCTCGCGTCTCGTCAGAATCTTTGTTGTCGGCTGGCGCGGCATGGCGGCGATGGCCGCCTCGCCCGATGGCGGCTCGCCCACTGGCCTCGCCCGTTTGCGCAGCGGCGCGCAGACTTGCAGCAGATGCCGCCGTTGTGCGGCGGCCGCCTCTCTGCGGTGGCGGCAGGGCCCGCCGCCTCATGGCGTGGCGGCCGGTGACACGTGTCGCCTGCCGCGCCTGCCGCCTCTAGTGAGGGGGTTTTTTTTAACAATTTTATCTGTAGGTAGTCTTTTTTGTCAATAGCGTTCGGCAGAGGGTCTTTTTGACAAAAAATCCGGTGCCCCGTGCCTGCCGAACAATACGTTCGGGTTGGTGGTTCTGGATACCGAACGTTTGGCTCGCCAACAGCGCCAGCGATTTGGTAGGGCTGATCCGGGCAGAAACTCAACGGAAACCAAACAGCCCCTCTCCACTTCATATTGACTCGGCTGGCCTCTCACTCCCCACACCGCCTTCTTCCTCCCTCCACCTTCCTCAACGCCTCCAGCGCAGCGCAGCGCGGAAAGGAGAGACGCAACGCACGCGACCCCATCCATCTACCACCACCCATGGCGGCGGCGCCGCCCTCGCCGTGCTTGGACCATCCTTTGGACGACGACCTCCACGACCCAGCAGGTATCGTACGTCGCCGTCGAACTGTCTGTCAACCGATCGTTCCGCGGCCGGCCGGGTCGATCGTTTCATCCATCGGTGCCTGATAATCGGTCGCCTTCCGTGCACGCAGAACCTGAGCAGATGGGCGTGAGGAAGGTGAGGCTGCCAGGCCGCCGGCGCCTGTGCAAGCTCGGCGACATCTCCGACGACGACGACCAGCCCGATGCTGCCAGCTGGGAGACGGAGGAGCCCAGCGGGATGTTTCCGGATTGCAGAGACGAGGAAGACGCGACGGACCAGGAGGAGGAAGACCACCGCGACACCGACACGGAGGAGTGGGAGGAGGCGGAGGAGGAAGACCACCAAGACACCGACACGGATGAGTGGGAGGAGGAGGAGGATGAAGACCACCAAGACACCGACACGGAGGAGCGGGAGGAGGAGGAGGAGGAGGAAAACCACCAAGACACCGACACGGAGGAGTGGGAGGAGGATGATTTCCAGATGGAGGCCCCCGCCGGGAGCGGCAAGCCGCCGTACAGGCTCCGTGCAAGGGTGTTCAAGATGCTGTACGCCCACCAGCGCGAGGGGCTCAGCTGGCTCTGGTCTCTGCACTGCAGGGAAACCGGTGGAATCCTGGGGGACGACATGGGGCTTGGCAAGACGATGCAGGTCCCTCCCTCCCTCTAACCCTTCCTCATTCATCCATTTTCCTCCTTGAAGCAATTTCAGTTAATGAATCGATTATAAATTGTATCCATCTCACCATTATCGACTCTGTTTCACCCTTAATTGTACTCCTGCTTAGTGTTAGGAAGGATCAGGGGAGCCTTTGCCCTACTTGTTTCAATCGCTTATGGCTCTCTTACTGTTAGATTAGAAGATTCCTGTGGATATTTGCTGCTACTAGTTAGACTGCAGAAATTACTCCGAAAAGAGCTGCATCTTCAGTTTATGCATTTAAGGGACTGAAACCAATTAGTATATGTCATCTGGCACAAGGATAAATTTTATCTTGGAATGGTACTTTGATGCTCCACAGCTTCCTATGTTTTCATCTAGATTGGCTAACTTCTAAGCATATATAGAAAGATTGGACAGTATATTAAGTAGACTTATTGTATTTAGTAAATTTATCAGACAAGGATATAATTTATTTCGTTGCCATCACATGCTTAATTATACTTGTTTCCAAGCTAACTAATTAGCCTGTTGTGTGCAAATTGCATTGGCACTTGTTCCCTTCAGCCACAGCACATATTTTCAGTATCAAGTTGGTATTGCAATGTCCTGGATTCCTGATTGAGAGCCTTGCATCCTTCATTTTATCTTGCAGGTTTCTGCCTTCTTGGCAGGATTGTTCCGTTCTGGTCTAATACAGAGGGTGCTAGTCATCGCCCCGAAGACACTTCTCACTCACTGGATCGAGGAGCTTACAGTAGTCGGTCTCAGGCACATGATCAACGAGTAGGATCCCCTATTACAGCATATCGTCGTTTACCCCCCAAATTGGTGCATGCCAAGCCCTGTCGATTGCTGCTAATTAATTCCTTCTTCTTTTTTTTACAGCTACTCTGGTTCCGACCTATATAATCGTGACTTGGAGCTTCAACATGCCTTCCAGGTTTGATTTGATTTAGTTTTCTAACATAATTGTTCCCTGCTGGTCAATCATATGGTCGCCTTTTTATCTGGACTGGCAATTTCAAACAGAGAAACATTTTCGCATAAGCTCCATTTAAAGGAATACATAGCTAATAGCTTGTTCTTTCAAGATATTTTATGAGTTACATCAGCTATTTACTGTCTTGTTACAGGAAGGGGGTATCCTGTTGACAACGTATGATATTGCCCGGATCAACTATAGGCTGATAAGAGGAGACCTCTATAATGATGCTGACGAGGAGGAGGGGAAGATTTGGAATTATGTTGTTCTTGACGAGGCACACTTTATCAAGAACCCCAAGACACAAAGAGCCCAAAGCCTATTTGAAATACCTTGTGTCCATCGGATCGCCATCAGTGGAACGCCTATACAAAATAACTTGAAGGTACCACCTAGCTGAAATTCCTAAAGAACTTGTACTTTACATGCTCCTATATGTATTGTCCTCCTATTACCAATGCAAATAAGCATGCGTACTCTTGCAGGAAATGTGGGCGCTGTTCTCTTTTTGTTGCCCGGAAGTCTTGGGTGATAAGAAAGAGTAATTTGCTCACTCTCTTATTTTCCTGCATTAGTGATACTGCCTTGCTTTGCACCATCTGGTGTTATTTATTTGTCTATATTTTGGCAGTTTCAGAACAGTGTATGAATTGCCTATCAATCGAGGAAATGACAAGACCGCTAGCAACCGAGCCAAGCACACAGGCTCAAATGTAGCAAAGGTACCTTTCTTTTTTCTGTGTTTGTGTCCAAGAGATATGTAATACCCAAGCCTATTTGTTGTTGCTATTGTCGTGAGCAGCTTAGTGTCTCTGTGCTTTTACTTTTTTGTATGTCGGCATTTTATTGCTGTAAACAGTCATCATGTTTGATATATTGCAATATGTGCAATGGCATTACTTCTTGTCATTATGATTATGTTGAGAAATTACATTTTCATCCATACATTAGCTAAGTAGTAATTTCATCTGATTTGACATGTGAAAGCAGTTGCATAGCTGAACTGCATTCAAATTTCATATAAGTGCATGTCCACTTCTAGTTGACCCATGAGAGGGCAAGCAAGATAGATTAAGGCGTCTAAATTTGCCGCATTAGAATGTGGAAACGTTTACTCATCCTTTCGGATGATAACTTGGAGCCAAATGAACTAAACAAATTATATTTTTTGTTCATACTTGACTTTGTTCACAGAAATTAAGGGAACGTATAAAGCCATATTTCTTGCGACGTATGAAAAATGAAGTGTCACTTGAGACTGGTTCGACAGATGATAAACAGCTTCCGAAGAAGAATGAGCTAATTATCTGGCTGAAATTAACAGATTGCCAGGTATAGTTTTTTATGTCATTGACACAAAACTGATCGAGTAATTGACAAATGATGATTTTGCAATTTGTCTGTCTTTTGGCGCAGAGGAAACTATATAAAGCATTTCTGAACTGTGAGCTAGTTCATTTAGCATCGCAAGGAAATCCCTTGGCTGCTCTCACGGTAAGCATAAGCTTCAAAGCCTTTTCTGTAGACCTTTTTTTTCTACCTTTTGTTCTATTGTTGCTCTCATGTAGTCCTTTAGTTCTCGTCAGGTGTGCTCATCTTATACTCTCTTCGTCATTTACTATTAAACTTGCATACTGACTAACTATTCTCTCTTATTCCCAACACAATAGTTTTCTCTTAGTATTAATCATTTTCATTGGCTCTGAACTAAACAAAAATACACCATATAAAATGAAATGGAGGGAGTATATTTTGTATGGGAGGCGGCAATTGTAATTTTATCGCCTTAATTTATCTTCTTTTTGTGCACGCTCTTTGGTGCATTTATGCTCGTTTCATGTTTTTCCTTCTCTTCAACAGGTATTGAAGAAAATATGTGATCACCCACAGATATTGACCAAGAGAGCTGCTGAGGACATCCTGGAAGGCATGGATGGAATGTCAAATAATCAGGATATGTTGATGGCTGAAAATATGGCCATGAACCTCGCTGATATGGCTCATGCTGATGAAGCACTGCAAGCCGGTCAAGAAGTCTCCTGCAAGTTATCTTTTATCATGTCCTTGTTGGTAAGCATTCTCTGATGCATATTAGTTGTTAATAAATACTAATGTACTCCGCATTTGTTTATGTAAACTCAAATGGTTAATCTAATGATGCAGAGGAATCTTCTTGAAGAGGGACACCATATTCTTATTTTTTCAAACACTCGAAAAATGCTAAACCTGATTCAGGTATGTTGTCAATTGTTGTTTGTGCTGGAGTGCATGCCGTGTTTTTGTGATATAGTATTCAAATTAGAGTTATTATTTTGTATGCATTGTTGTATTTATGGTTTTCACATAGTACATGATAAACTCTGTGAGTGGAGTAAATGGGTGATTTCTTCTTACATAATACTCCCTCCGTCCCAAAATAACTGTCTTAACCTTAGTAAAATTCTGTACTAGAGTTAGTACAAAGTTAAGGCACTTATTTTTGTTGAAATATATTGCCCGCCTCCCTCCATCAGTTCGGACTTTTGGATGAGTTGGCTGAAGCATTAATTCAATATGGTAATCAGAGCCCCTCTTCTTCGATCTATCTAGCCACCAAAAACCATCTGTGCCGAAGCCATCATGTCTTCCTCCTCCGGCGCTTCCCTCCCGGCTAACCTCAATGGCCAGGTCACGGAGAAGCTATCCCGCACGAACTACGTGCTGTGGCGCACGCAGATGATACCTCAACTGCGCGGCGCCGGGGTCTTCGGCTACGTCGACGGCACCCATCCGGAACCGGAAAAGCTGCTCGTCACCACCGACAAGGAAGGCAAGCAGACTTCAACGCCCAACCCTCTCCACCCTATATGGGTCCGGGAGGACCAGCAGGTCCTTGGCTACCTGCTGAGCAACCTCACAAAGGAGGTGCTCCTCACGGTGACCACGGTCACCACCGCGGGCGCGCTCTGGGCGACGCTCGCCGGCATGTATTCGTCCCAATCAGTAAGTCGCATCAACAATATTCGCACCTCTCTCATCAATGCGCAGAAGGGCAGCCTCTCCGTCGCCTCCTACTTCGCTACAATGCGTGGCTACGCCGATGAGCTGGCCGCGGCGGGCAAGGCGATCCTCGACGACGAGCTTATCTCCTACGTCATCCACGGCCTCGACGCTGACTACCAGCCTCTGATCTCTGCTCTCGACGCTCGCGTGACTCCTGTCACCCTCGACGAGCTGTTCGCGATGCTCTCCAACTTCGACCAGAGGATGGCGCACTTCCACGGCTCCAGCGGCGGCGGCTTCAAGTCGTCCGCAAACTCCGCCTCCCGTGGCCGTGGTGGCTCCTCTCGACGCGGCGGCTACTCCCGTGGCAGGGGGAGATCCAGTGGAGGCGGCAACGGTGGCGGCTCAAACTCCCGCAACGGCGGGCGTGTCTCCTCCAACAACCGCGCTCGCCGCGGCGGCGGCAACCCTCGCGCACGCCCTGACGCTCCTCGCTGCCAGATATGTGGCAAGCTGGGGCACACAGCGAAGGACTGCTGGTACCGCTATGATGAGGACGACGACTCCTCCCAAGATGATGACAAAGTGGCGGCGGCTGCCGACGGCTCCTACGGTGTCGACACAAACTGGTACGTCGACAGTGGTGCCACAAATCACATCACCAACGAGCTCGAGAAGGTAACCATGAAGGAAAAATACCGCGGCAAAGATCAGATTCACACGGCCAGTGGAGAAGGTATGAACATCAGTCATGTTGGTCATTCAAGTTTTAGTACCCCTTCTCGTAGAATCCATCTTAGGAAAATTTTGCATGTCCCTAATGCTGACAAAAGTCTCCTCTCTGTTCACAAAATTGCTCTTGATAATCATGTTTTCCTTGAGTTTCACCCTCACTTCTTTTTGATCAAGGATCAGGTGACGAGGAGAACTCTCTATCGAGGTAGATGCGTTCGTGGACTCTACCCGTTGATTCCGGAGCTTAGGAGACCGAATAAACAAGCTTGTGGTGCTATCAAGCTTTCCTCCACACGATGGCATGATCGTTTAGGGCATGCTTCTTTTTCTTTAGTGGAAAAATTACTTAGGAAAAATAAACTCCCGTTTGTTGGTGAGCGTAGTATTGAAAATATTTGTGATTCCTGTCAACGTGCTAAGAGTCATCAGCTACCCTATCCTGTATCCATAAGTGTGTCTACCAAACCATTGCAATTAATCTTTTCAGATGTGTGGGGTCCTGCACCCGCCTCCGTAGGTAGACACACATACTACGTCAGCTTTATTGATGACTATAGCAAATTCTCCTGGATTTATCTTCTTAAGAAAAGATCCGATGTTTTTCAAGTTTTTAAAAACTTTCAAGCACTCGTTGAACGACAATTTGACACCAAGATACTTGCTGTCCAATCCGACTGGGGGGGGGGGGGAGTACGAGAAATTAAACTCCTTCTTCCAAACTCTTGGCATCTCTCATCATGTGTCATGCCCCCATGCTCACCAACAAAACGGATCTGCTGAACGTAAGCACAGGCACATTGTTGAGGTTGGTCTCGCTCTCTTAGCCGGCGCCTCTATGCCCCTAAAATTCTGGGATGAAGCCTTTCTTGCGGCTGTCCACATCATAAACATGCTCCCTAGTCGTGTTATCAATAATGAAACTCCTGTAGAACGGCTGCTCCACACCAAACCTGATTACATGTCTCTACGTGTCTTTGGGTGTGCATGTTGGCCTAATCTTCGTCCATACAATCAACGCAAACTCATGTTTCGATCAAAGCAATGTGTATTCCTCGGGTATAGTGCACAACACAAAGGTGTCAAGTGCCTAGATGTGTCTACGGGACGAGTCTACATCTCCCGTGATGTTGTTTTTGATGAAACAAAGTTTCCCTTTGCTGATCTTCATCCCAATGCCGGTGCTTTACTTCGCAAAGAAATCCTGCTTCTACCTTCCTGTCTCACCGGCCTTGATCATGGGGGAACTACTTGTGATGATCTAATATTGACTGACCCTTCTAATGGTGCACTTGAGCCATCTTGTGATGTTACAGGAGAAAATCAGGAAGAAAATCATGAAGAAAATGGCTCTCCAGCGCCATATCGGATGTGCCCGCAATTGGGAGGCAAATCTGCCTCGGCTTCAGCGCCGGATCACCTGGCCAGCGGATCCGCGCCGGGATCCGCGCTGGCAGACGCGGCAGACGCGGCAGCGCGCCAACCCAGCTGCGGCGGATTCCCTCACGCTGCTGTGGTGGCCTTGACGCCACGCGGCGGCGTCGATGGCGCTGGTTTCCCGACCCACGCGCTGCTACCAACGGCGGGTCCAGCCGACCGGGAGCGAGCGGGGGGCAGAGGGCCACATGCAGCCAACCGGCGCGGAGGCGGGCGCAGGCTCCAGTGCTGACCCGACCAGCCAGGCGGGCGCGGGTTTCGGCGCTGATCCGACCAGCCAGGCGGGCGCGGGTTTCGGTGCTGATCCTCGCGGTCCCACGCAATCATCGGGTCATCATGAGCCAGCGGGATCTTCTGCGTCGGATTCAACCTCGCCAACTACTCCGCCAACTCGTGTAACCGCAGAAGATCCGGTGCATGCGTCGCCTGAAGCTATTTCGGGATCGCCGACTCCTGTGCATATGTCCGGATCCTCTGCGCCGGATGAATCTGCAGCACAATCCAGGCGGCTCACAAGGCTCCAAAGAGGGGTAACTAAACCCATTAATTACAAAACTCTAAGTAAATATGGTCTTGTTTGTTCAACAGATGAGCATGTCGAACCAAAAACAGTGGTTGAGGCACTTGGAGATGATAAGTGGAAAAAGGCAATGATGGAGGAATATGCTGCACTGCAGAAAAATAAAACGTGGCACCTGGTTCCTCCAAAGAGAGGTAAAAATCTTATAGATTGCAAGTGGGTGTTCAGAGTTAAAAGAAAATCTGATGGCACTATTGACAGATACAAGGCTAGGCTTGTTGCAAAAGGTTTTAAGCAAAGATATGGTATTGACTATGAGGATACTTTTAGTCCTGTTGTTAAAGCTGCTACTATCCGTCTTGTTCTGTCTATTGCTGTGTCTAGAGGATGGAGTCTCAGACAGCTAGATGTACAGAATGCGTTCCTTCACGGTGTTCTGGAAGAAGAGGTGTACATGAAACAGCCTCCTGGTTTTGAGAGCAAGTCTAATCCCTCATTTGTTTGCAAGCTTGACAAAGCACTTTATGGTTTGAAGCAGGCTCCAAGGGCATGGTACTCTCGTCTCAGTCACAAGATGCAATCACTTGGTTTTGTTCCTTCCAAGTCAGATACTTCATTATTTATTTACAATAAGCTCAATACGTGCATCTTTGTTCTTATCTATGTTGATGATATTATTGTTACAAGCTCATCTAGTGAGGCCATTGCATCGTTGTTGAAAGATCTAAGTGCAGAGTTTGCTCTCAAGGATCTTGGAGATTTGCATTTCTTTCTTGGAATTGAGGTGAAGAAACACAAGGATGGACTTCATCTCTCTCAAGAAAAGTATGCAACTGACTTGGTAAGAAAGGCAGGCTTGCAAGGGTGTAAACCCTCCTTCACTCCATTATCCAGCTCAGAAAAGTTATCTCTTACTGAAGGGCAACTCTTGAATCAAGAAGATAGTACAAAATACAGAAGTTTGGTAGGTGCATTACAGTACTTGACCTTAACAAGGCCAGATATTTCTTTTGCTGTCAATAAGGTATGTCAGTTTCTGCATGCACCCACTACAGTTCATTTGACTGCTGCAAAACGTATTGTCAGATATGTCAAATATAGTTTGAATGTTGGTCTCAACTTCAGCAAGTCATCCTCAACACTTGTCAGTGCATTCTATGACTCTGACTGGGCAGGCTGTCTAGATGACAGACGCTCTACTGGTGGGTTTGCTATATTCTTTGGACCCAACTTGATTTCCTGGTGTGCAAGAAAACAGGCCACAGTGTCTAGGTCTAGCACAGAAGCAGAGTACAAGGCTCTAGCAAATGCTACAGCTGAAATTATATGGGTTCAATCAATGCTACGGGAACTTGGTATAAAGAGTTCTAAATCACCTTGCTTGTGGTGTGATAATCTTGGTGCTACCTACTTGTCTGCAAACCCAGTTTTTCATGCCAGGACAAAACATATAGAGATAGATTTTCATTTTGTCAGAGAAAGAGTTGCACGCAAACAGCTTGAGATTCGCTTTATTCATTCCAGAGATCAAGTTGCAGATGGGTTTACTAAAGCTTTGCCTGTCAGAAACTTTGAAGAGTTTAAGTATAATCTCAACTTAATGAAGTTGTGATTAAGGGGGAGTGTTAAACATCATGTATATGCGGTGTATATGCGGTAGACTAGAGATATAGACTAGGGGTAGTTTGAATGAGATCCTCATGTACTTATCTTCTCTTTTCTTCTCCCTCAAGTCTATCTCTTGTAACCGAACTGCATGTACGCCATCTAGGGGTCGGCTCCCTGTTATTTAACATGAACCCGTCGCCCCAACAAGGGTAAGACGTTTCCTCGCTCGCACATTCCATACATTCATCCATAACATAGAATAGAAGCTCAACCAACAGACGTTGGATGCAGCCACTTACTGCCCCAATAGGGTTCGGCAGAACAAAATATACAATCAAATTAAGCAAATATATGAACTATTTTGGCTGGTCATGAGCTAGCGTCTGCCAAGAGTTCATCCCGGCCTTTGCATACTAGGATGCACATAGCCAGAACGAGCATTCAGCATGTCACTTCCATGGACGACGGCTCGGGCGATCACCGTCAGCTTTTCATCATCCAAATCATGTGTCTTGTCTCCACATTCAGGCAGCCTCAGACTCCAGTGTCTGCCAGCCACAAAATACACTCTTCTCAGCTCATTGTAGATAGGCAAAAGTACATTGCTCTTTGCGAAACGTACCGTGCTCGCAAGGTTTCCAACAGCCGGTTGATCTCTTCAGGAATCTCTGAATCTGTGTTGCTTGCCAAGTGTGTTCTAGCAGTGAAGCGTTCGTCCTTTGGCTTAGCATGGGCACCCCTACATGATATCGTGTTGTTTAGCTATAGAAAATGACACAATGCGCAACAGACACTGACCTGTCCAGTGCATCATTCTCACTCAACATCGGCAAGACTTCTGTTTTCGAGAATAGGAGGCTGTGATGGCTCACACCTGCTATTCCTTGTTTCTCCAGAAACTGGATGTGCTCCCTCAGCGACTCATCCCTGGAACATGCAGTACAGGCAGGCAGATTAACTTCTCAGCAAAGAACAGGCTGTTACATTTTTTCTTTGGGTGACCCATACCATCATTGTTATGAAGAACTATATGCATGACGAATACCTCAACATTTTTGTGTCTATTTTCTGACTGATATGTACTAGGCAATAATTAGAGCCATTTTCATTTCATATGTATGTTTAAGTATATGGAACCTCAAATAGTCGAGTGTTGATATCATCAGAATTACTGGAACAAAAGCAAATGTCTTACATGTCCAGCTGCTGTCCATGCTCTTCTTGCAATTGTTTCTGCGTAAGGGAAACATCAAACCCTTGTTCTGGCAGACTAAAAAGCTCTCGAATGTCCTGAAGATATGCAAAAGAATTAGCCATAATACAACATACAACAAGAGTAAGCAATGACAAGTAACGGTATCACGATAAGTACACTCTTGCTGAAGTAACGCGTCTGTTCTTTCTTCTCCGTGGCTGCCCTAAACAAAGCGCCCTTGAGGACCTGCAAATAAGTATTACTCCCTCCGTTCCGAAATAGTTGTCTTTCTAGAGATTTCAACAAGTGACTACATACGGAGCAAAATGAGTGAATCTACACTCTAAAACATGTCTACATACATCCGTAGGTTGTAGTCCATTTGAGATGGCTAGATAGACAATTATTTTGGAATGGAGGGAGTACATGATTCAAGGAAGTGGGAATATGGAGGTCTAGAGGTGTCATATGAAAAAGATTGGAGTAAAGAAATTCTATAACATATTTGAACCTGCAGTTTATATATCTTTTCTTCGACTGTTGCAGATGTCATCAAGCGGTATACAGTCACATCTTTGGTCTGTCCAATTCGATAAACACGATCAACACTCTGATTGTCCGTACTGTAAAAAGGAAGATGTGTTATGGAATAGAAAACTTGCAGTGACAAGCATTCTGTAAAAGCAAAAGGATTGGACTTGATGAGAATGTGTCAATGTTTGGGTACCTTGGATTCCAAGCAGGATCAACTACTATGACACGAGCTGCCTTGGTGAGTGTAAGTCCAAGACCACCGACTTTTGTGGTCAGTAAAAATATTTGAGCTCCGAGGCCGTCTTGGAAGTCCTGGATACACAAATGCATAATATGTAACCAACATATGATGAATCCATGGTACGAAACAAAATAAAAAAGGGAAGCGTGAGCAGGAACCTTCACAATCCTTTCCCTCTCGGAAGTCTCTGTGGTACCATCCATGCGCAAAAAGTTGTAGCCCTCTAGCAATATAGCTTCCTGTTGCAACAATCAAATGCATTACGACAGAGAAAGTGTGTTTCGCCCATATCTAGGTCCGAACAACACAGAAAATAAGTGAACATCCACGCTTCAAAGCTGTTTTTCCTAATGCTAAAGCTCATGTTATCAGACAATTCCTCTCTCAAGTAATTCTACTTCGTTATTGAACAGGACATGAATGTGATATGTCTCTTCTGTAGCATAAAAATCTCTAAAGCCGATCAACTAGCAGAGTTATATTGAACAGGACATGAATGTGATGTCTCAACGTAATAGTAAGACGTGCACAAATTTTAACAACATTATACTCCCTCCGTCCTAAAATTATTGAATTAATGCTTCAGCCAACTCATCCAAAAGTCCGAACTGATGGAGGGAGGCGGGCAATATATTTCAACACTCCCCCTCACGTCTAGGCTATTTT
This sequence comes from Aegilops speltoides, assembly GCA_021437245.1. Taxonomy (NCBI): domain Eukaryota; kingdom Viridiplantae; phylum Streptophyta; class Magnoliopsida; order Poales; family Poaceae; genus Aegilops; species Aegilops speltoides. Next base: position 355,025,707 of record CM038141.1, on the reverse strand, counting down.
AGTCCTTAGACGTGGGATCGATGTAGGCCGCAGAATCGTTTTATTTAATACTGCGTTGGCAGGGTCTTGAACTCAAGACCTCTTGGCTCTGATACCATGTGCGAGCGAGGAAACGTCTTACCCTTGTTGGGGCGACGGGTTCATGTTAAATAACAGGGAGCCGACCCCTAGATGGCGTACATGCAGTTCGGTTACAAGAGATAGACTTGAGGGAGAAGAAAAGAGAAGATAAGTACATGAGGATCTCATTCAAACTACCCCTAGTCTATATCTCTAGTCTACCGCATATACACCGCATATACATGATGTTTAACATGGAACACTACGGATGCTGGTTGAATGTTGTTTCCAAGAAAATTAGCGGAGTGATCGAAGATGACCTTTGTGATTCTAGCATCAGTTTTGGTAATCTTGTGCCCCTGTCATCCGTTTACGACATCCTTTTTCACACAAGTCCATGAATTTGAACTGAAGTCATTTGATTTCATTGTTTCTCCAAAATTGATGTGAGTAAGAATGCCAGTACATTTGATGCCATTGTTTGTCCAAATAATCAGTTTGTTTTTTTAGTTCTACCTGGCATCAAGTTGTCCTATGCTTTTTGTTTCTCTGCATAAAGAAAATCTCTCAGGTGTTAGTTGCCTGCATGTTCTACAATAGCTAGCTCGATTTTTGGGTTCTTTTTCTGCATCAAATCAAATAATCTAGATGGACTATGAGCAAATACTAGTAAGCTCTGGCTTGAAGAGAACATTTCCTGACAGGGAGAGCAGAATGGAACTGGAAAAAAGACGAGGAGACAACAACATTATCAATCAATCAATCATGGTTAGAGATAGGAAGAACAGTTCTACTAATTATTTTTTAATTACATGCATATACTCTAGGTGACAGCAAACCACAATAAGACATGTTACTACCGGTGTACATGCAAAAGGCACACCAAAGGAAAGGGGGGGAAAATGAATGGACACACATTTGGCACAATCACAGTAGATGCATGGTGCGAGATGAGATGGGATCAGAGGAAGATGAAGCAATCCATGGATATGATGGGGTTGCTGAGGTCATCTACCAATTCTCCGCCACCACCGCCGGCGGCGGCCGCCGTTGGCCGGGCGCTCTTCCTCCTCCCAGCTGAATCTGCCGATCGGCACGAAGGTGAAGATGGCCTCTTCCTCCCGCAGGACGCCGACGCCGAGCCTCCTGCCCCCGCAGGCGGCGCTCGAGGTGGAAGCGGCCGCACGCGCCTCGCCGCCGTCGTCGGAGTTGTGCTTGCGCGGCGGCCGTTGATGTTGCCAGGCTTGTTCTTCCTCGGGGACCTGACCACGGACAGGGCCGCAGGCGTTCTTGGCGCGGACGGACGTGGGGTGGCGGAGGTAGGGGAGAGCTTCTTCCACTTCTTTATGTTGCTGTTGATGTTGGGGTCGAGCACCACGACCTCCATCTCCACGTCCGTGTCCCTGCAAGCGCGGGCCTTGAGGAACTCGGCCGAGAAGCGCGGCCCCGACGACAACGACGGCGAGGAATAGCTAGTAGTAGCCGAGGAGGAGGTGGTGGTCGTGGTGGTGCTGGCCATGGAGATGGATGAGCTTGCGGCCGACATCAAGGAGAAGGAGGAGGAGGTTGATGTGGAGGCGGCGGCGGGCGTGGGCGCGGGAGAACCGGAAGCGAGCGGGAGCGGGTGCACGGCGGTGGCGCCCAGAGTCGGGGAGCCGCCGGACAAGGACAAGGAGTGGTCGTCGCCGGCGGTGGGAGGGGAAGACGAGCAGGGGTAGCATGTGCTCACACAAGTGCCCATTGACTCTCGCTGATCTGCTCTGCAGCTCGTCTTCAGAGTTCAGACTTCTCTCGCTCTCTCTCTCGTTTCATCACACAAGTTGCTCTCTATATCAAGCGCAACGTGCCAACTAATCATTGCTGAGTAACGGACGGGAAGACAGAAGAAAAACCGGGCAGGTAGGTGGCTGCAGACAAGCAGTAGAAAAGCAGTAGACTTTCGGCACCAAAGCTGGCAACGGCATGGCCATTTGGTCAGAGAGCGCTACCGGAGCGAGCGCAAAATGTTTGAATTTGCAACGGCATTCAGGCACGCCACGAACAGTGACACTGCTGAGTGATGACTGAATCGAGCTGCATCAATCAGTCCCATCGAGCTGCATCAATCAGTCCCCGCAGGGATTGTTCAATCCACGCGTCAAATCTGCCTCTTCATTGTTCGGACTAAGGGCATCTTCAACGGTGACCCATAAATTTTCTCTCACGTTCGTTCGCGTACAGGAGGGTCAGTCCGCGTACACGAATGTGGAAGGCCGCCATCCAACACTATCTCATACATTTCAACTACTTTTTAAAGTAACTGGATAAAATACATATAAACACGGCAGATTTCATACAAACCGGACGAAATATATTACATTTTTTACGTTTTCTAAACTAAAAACGATACCGGACTAAGATAAAACTAGTTTACAGTCGGCTCCGACGGATATCCATTACGACGACATGGATGCCCTTGACTGGACTACGGCTAACCGCGGCGGATCTGCATTGTCGTCCCCATGTCCGGTAGACATGAGCCCCAGAGATATATGCTTCAGTGCAAGTGGCGGCTCGCTTCCCCACCGCTCATTGGAGTGGAATCGCCTGCTAATGCTTCAATTGAAGAGGAAGGGTGCCTACGCTGCACGGATCATAGTTGTTTTTGGGGTAGGGGACGACGGTGGCCTGCGAGAGGGCAAGACACTTGTTGTGTATGCCCGTGTCGCCTCGGCAGTGGCCTTCATGGGACCCAAGCGACGGCGGCCTCCCGTGTTCTACTTCTCCTCGATGATGGTGGCGGGCGCGGACGTGTTGACCGCCGCCTCGTCGTTGTCCACTCGGTGAGCTGAACCACGCGTCGACTTGGAGCTTCAGCCTTCGCGAGCTAGCCCGCAGCGCCCCGGAGCGTTGATGGAGGTGACCGGGGGGCTCGAAGGACCACCCAACCGACTTTTATGCCAGAGAACTTTTTTTCCTACTCGCCGAATGTCATGGAGAAAATTGTTAAAGGAGGAAATGAGGAGCGGATGTGTGGTGCGGTTCTTGCCCGACGTCCATCGACTCTAGCGGGAAGACGCGGTTGCTGGGCCTGGCGACACCCTCCATCGTTTGGATCAATCGTATGCCTTGTCGATTCAGCAGTTAGCACCCACGCGTACGTCGTCAAGCAGCAACCCCATCTACTCCAACACGGGTGCAGGTATGGACATGCAGATCTGGTATGTGATTTTTTTCACTAGTTTTGAACATTGTAATAGGGTGGCTAATAAGGTTGCTCATGAACTTGCTAGGCTAGCAAAATTTTCTATAACTAAAAATTGGTTTGAGGATCCTATGAAGAACATTGTATCTCTTCTTACAAACGATGTAACCATTATTCTAATTAATAAAGTGGGTGTGTTTTTTCAGGAAAAAAAAATCATCGCCCTTCGATTTCACTCGCCTACAGAATACGATCGACCTCCACAGGCCGCGCGCATGGCCGGAACCACGCGGCCACGGGCGTCGTACATCACTCGCGAGGACTGCAGGCGTACGCATACACACGAGCAGGTGTCGTGCGCCTCTGAGCCGCCTCTCCCACAACAACAACATCATCAGATCGGAAGGCCACGCACGTAGCAGTACCAGGAGTCCAGGGCATCCAGGTTGTGAGGTTCAAATTTCAACGGATTTTTCTCGAATACGCATGAGTGTACGTACTATATTAAAAAGAAGAAGGCGGGGGTAAAGAGCCCCTCCACAGTAGCATTACATTACATAGATGAACGCTACTCCCACCCTACTAGAGGACACACCCTATACAAACTAATTGGCCGCGGTAGCCCACCCTTCCATCTGGCTAAAGAAGCTATTAGATCTCCCTTGAGCAGTCCCGCTTGCTTCCACATGCGTCCTTCTTGGGTGATCTTGCGTATGACGACATTCTTACAAGGCAAAACTCTGTCGAAGATGGCTGCATTGCGGTGTTTCCATAGTTCCCATAGGGCAAGGATGAGCACGGCATTGATCGTCCGGTCATGGCTTCTGCTTTTGGCCCTACCCGCACACCATTCCGAGAGGATTTGATCTGTCTCTGGCATCCACTCTTGCTTGCCCATGGAGTGGAGAAGGGCAGTCCACACTTCACGCGCGAATACGTAATGAAGCAGAAGATGATTGATGCTATCTTCTCCCTGGCTGCACGGAGGGCACTCCTGGTGGTCAAGTCCACGCCGTGCAAGGCGATCCGAGGTCCAACATTGGTTTTGGATGGCCAGCCAAATGAAGAAGCGACAGTGCAGCGGCGCTTTGGAGCGCCAAGTGAGCTTAGCTGATGGTGATACATCTCTTCCCCAGAACTTAGAAGCGTAGGCCGATCGCGTCGAGATTGAGCCGGTGGCCTCCCAGGTCCATTTCACTTCATCCTGTCTTGTAGGATCAAGTTGGACTCGTGTGGTTGACGCCCATAGCAATAGGTATTCATTGAGTAGCTGCTCTGTCATCTCTGGACCGATTTGTCGAGCCCAAGCCGCATCCAGAAGGGACTAGGCAACCGTGCAGCTGTTGCGCACCCTACTACTGACCCGGGCATAGAAGGCCGGCGCCAAGTCTACTATTCTACCTCCATCCAGCCACTTATCTTTCCACAAGAGGGTATCTTGTCCATTGCCGAGCTGTGATCGGGTTGCTGCCCTGCACACTTGCACCGCTGCCTCTAGCACTCTAATCTGGAACTCAGCCCACGACCTGGTATTGTCTGATCTCTGCAGCCAAGCCCATCGTGCTTGCATCGCGGTGTTCAGCCACTTAAGATCTGGGAGACCGAGCCCTCCTGCCCACTTAGGAGTGCAAACTCGGTCCCATGCAACTGCACACTTTCCACCCGCGGCTTGTGCCTCAGCGCACCATAAAAACCCATGGCAGATCTTGTTCAGCGCAGCAATTGTCTTCTGCGGCACATCTAGAGCAAGCAAAGTGTGTATAGGAATTGCGCAAAGGACCGATTGTATCAGCAGTAGGCGTCCACTCTTAGGCATTTTGCCCGCTTTCCATCTAGGTAGAGCTGCAGCTAGTTGATCGACAAGCCCTGCAAGTTGTGCAGCCGATTGCTTCCGTAGAGTAAGCGGTAGTCCCTGGTATTTGCAAGGGAAAGATCCACCCGGGCACCCCAAAATGTGCTCCACCGTGGCCATTATCTCAGCTGAACACCGCATTGGGTATGCAGCACTCTTAGTGAGATTGACGCGGAGTCCCGAGGCCTCTCCAAAGATTCTTAGTAGCAACGCGCAAGTGTTCATATCTAGCTCATGGGGCTTGACAAAGATCATCACATCGTCAACAAACATGGAAAACCGATGCTGCAACCCAGACCTTGCCAGTGGCACCAATAATCCCCTTGACGTTGCGATCTCAAACATCCTTTGCAGGGGCTCCATAATCATGATGAAAATCATGGGGGAGATCGGATCGCCCTGCCTCAATCCAATGCAGTTCCAGATCGGCCGTCCAGATGTTCCATTGACCATGATCCGAGTACAGGAGGTGGAGAGCAGCCCACATACCCAATCCATCCACCTGGCGCCAAAACCCATAGCACGAAGCACCTCCACAAGAAACGGCCACTGCACGGAATCAAAGGCCTTTGATATGTCCAACTTAAGCATGATGGTTGGGTCCCTAAGGGCATGGATTCGCCGAGCTGTGCACTGCACAAGCATAAAGTTATCATGGATGGATCGCCCTTTCACAAACGCATTTGGATGATTCCTCACCAAGAAAGGCAACTCCACCGCTAGCCACAAAGACATAACTTTGTCGAATATCTTGATCACTCCATGGACTAAGCTCACCGGCCTGAAATCTCTGATATCCATTGCGCCATTCTTTTTGGGCAGGAGTGAAACAATCGCTTTGTTGAGTGCCTGTAGTCCACGCATATCACCGTGATAGAATGCATCCAGCGCCCGCATGAAGTCTCCTTTGATTATATGCCAGGAAGATGCATAAAAACGACCCGTGAAGCCATCCGGGCCCGGCGCTTTGTCCCATGGCATTGCCTTGATTACCTTCGCTACTTCCTCCTGTGTAAATGGCTCCTACAGGTGTGACAAGTTCCTCGAAGGAAACTGGATCAAGTCAAAATCGATGTTGTGCGCTCTCGGTGACGCGTCTCCAAACATGTGGGAGAAATAGTCGTCCACCGCGTCCGCAATATCTTCCTACCCCGTTGCAATTACCTCTCCATTCCGGATTGTGGACATCGTGTTCCACCTCTGCCGATGGCACACTTGCTGGTGAAAGAAACTTGTGCTTGCATCCCCCTCCTTCGGGTATAGAATTCTTGACCTCTGTCGTGCAATGGTGCGCTCCAAAGAGCAAAGACCCAGGAGTTTTTGCTTGAGCAGATTTCAACGGATGGACGCGTGCATGTGTGGCTAGCTAGCCCAACTAGACGTGATACCAAGTGCATGTGCATGTCACGGCCGCCACCATAAAGTAACTTCTCTGATTGTTCCGAGCGACTCCATCGAGGCCATCGACGCAGCACAACCTGATCTCTATCGACCTTCAGCACCAACGCAACGATCTACATTACAGACATTTGCTCCCAAAGATCTACACCGACCTCGCCACGACTTGTCGAGCTGTACAGATTACACCACGCACCAAAAAAAAGTGCCGGTCACATCTACGAGAAGCGACATCAACATGCGCCATCCACACGCCAAGCCGGTGTGGAAAGCGATGCAATTCTTCATTGACTTCCCCGACATGACACGATATTGATGCCTCGTCGCCACGGAGGGACGCCTTCAAGCGACATTATCGTCGATACACCGTTGCAACGCCATCGCCGACACTTCATCGTCAAGATCTTCATCACCGTGATCTTCACCAACATCATCATCAACACATCGCCATCGCCTCATACACAAGATGGATACCTAGCGTCTTCTGGCAGACTTTTTTGCAAGACGCGACCTCAACAACGGGAATGACCACGTCATGATGGCGGCTTTGATTGCGTCATATATGACGTCACAGCTCCATTGACAAGGGCTATAGTGACGACCCCTACACAGCCACACAGTCTTGGCAAAACTGATGTGTGCTCGATGGGTTTCCTCCGGTCCTAGCAAAACTGGTGGACTCATCGCCGACGACACCCTTTGACATCCGCAAGGTGCATCGTCCACGACTGAAGCTCCGTAATCTATGGCATAGTGCAACTTTTTGCGCCTCCGGCTTTGTGCGGCTTCACCATCCATGATGACTACATCATCGACCACAACTACATCATGATCGAGTACCTTGACATCGACATAGAAGGCTACGTCTACAGTTACTCATCCGCGTTGGGTGCAAGTATTTTTTGGTGTGTGTGTAGTCGTGCAAGTACTGTTAACGTTTGTTTGCATGAGTCTCCTACTGGTTCAATAACCTTAGTTCTTAAGTAAGAGCATCTACAGTCGGGCTGAAGGAAATATGCCAGAGGCAATAATAAAGTTGTTATTTTATATATCCTTATTCATGATAAAGGGTTATTATTCATGCTAGAATTATAATGATTGGAAACTTAAATACATGTGTGAATACATAAACAAATATCATGTCCCTAGTAAGCCTCTACTAGACTAGCTCGTTCATCAAAGATGGTTAAGGTTTCCTGACCATAGACATGTGTTCTCATTTGATAATGGGATCACATCATTAGCAAAATGATGTGATGGACAAGACCCACTCATTAGCTTAGCATATGAACGTTCAATTTATTACTACTACTTTCTTAATGTCAAATACATGTTCCTTCGACCATGAGGCCATGCAGCTCTCGAATACCCGAGGAATACCTTCTGTGCTATCAAACATCACAACGTAACTGGGTGATCATAAAGATGCTCTAAAGGTATCTCTGAAGGTGTTTGTTGAGTTGGCATGGGTCGAGATTGTGATTTGTCACTCCGAGTATCGAAGAGGTATCTCTGGGCCCTCTCGGTAATACACATAATAATAAGCTTGCAAGCAAATGACTAAGGAGTTATTTACGAGATGATGTATTACAGAACGAGTAAACAGACTTGCCGGTAACGAGATTGAACTAGGTATGACGATACCGACGTTCGAATCTTGGGCAAGTAACATACCGACAAACAAAGGGAATTACGTATGTTGTCATAACGGTTCGACCAATAAAGATCTTTGTAGAATATGTAGAAACCAATATGGGCATCCAGGTTCCGCTATTGGTTATTTACCGGAGAGGTGTCTCGGTCATGTTTACATAGTTCTCGAACCCGTAGGGTCCGCATGCTTAACGTTCATTGACGATATAATGTTATATGAGTTATATGATTTGGTGACTGAATGTTGTTAGGAGTCCCGGATGAGGTCACAGACATGATGAGGAGCTCTAGAATTCTTCGTATGTAAAGATTGATATATAGGACAATGATATTCGGACACCGAAAGAGTTTCGGAGTGCACCAGGTAGTCAAAGTGTCACCGGAAGGGGTTCCGGACACCCCCGGGAAGTCTATGGGCCTAATAGGCCAAGGGGAGAGACACACCAGCCCAAAAGGGGGCTGGCGTGCCCCTCTCCCTGGCACCAGCCCTAGGGAAGGAAAAGGGGGAGGGCTATCCCCTCCTGCCTTCCCCTTCACATGGGAGAAAGGAAGGGGGGCACCCTGAAGGAAATATGCCCTAGAGGCAATAATAAAGTTATTATTTATTTCCTTATATCATGATAAATGTTTATTATTCATGCTAGAATTGTATTAACCGGAAACATAATACATGTGTGAATATATAGACAAACAGAGTGTCACTAGTATGCCTCTACTTGACTAGCTTGTTAATCAAAGATGGTTATGTTTCCTAACCATGGACAAAGAGTTGTTATTTGATTAACGGGATCACATCATTATTTGAATGATCGATTGACATGACCCATTCAGTTAGCTTAGCACCCGATCGTTTAGTATGTTGCTATTGCTTTCTTCATGACTTATACATGTTCCTATGACTATGAGATTATGCAACTCCGTTTACGGAGGAACACTTTGTGTGCTACCAAACGTCACAACGAATCGGGTGATTATAAAGGTGCTCTACAGGTGTCTCCAAAGGTACTTGTTGGGTTGGCGTATTTGAGATTAGGATTTGTCACTCCGAATGTCGGAGAGGTAGCTCTGGGCCCTCTCGGTAATGCACATCACTTAAGCCTTGCAAGCATTGCAACTAATGAGTTAGTTGCGAGATGATGTATTACGGAACGAGTAAATAGACTTGCGGTAACGAGATTGAACTAGGTATTGGATACCGACGATCGAATCTCGGGCAAGTAACATACCGATGACAAAGGAACAACGTATGTTGTTATGCGGTCGACCGATAAAGATCTTCGTAGAATATGTAGGAACCAATATGGGCATCCAGGTCCGCTATTGGTTATTGACCGAGATGTGTCTCGGTCATGTCTACATTGTTCTCGAACCGTAGGGTCCGCACGCTTAAGGTTTCGATGCGGTTATATTATGAGTTTATGAGTTTTGATGTACCAAGGAGTTCGAGTCCCGGATGAGATCGGGGACATGACGAAGAGTCTCGAAATGGTCGAGACGTAAAGATCGATATATTGGACGACTATATTCGGAGTTCGGAAAGGTTCCGAGTGATTCGGGTATTTTTCGGAGTACCGGAGAGTTACGGGAATTCGTATTGGGCCTCATTGGGCCATACGGGAAAAGAGAGAGAGGGCCTAAAGGGTGGCCGCACCCTCCCTTTGGCTAGTCCGAATTGGACTAGGGGGGCGCCCCCTTCCTTCCTTCTCCTTCTCTCTTCCCTTTCCTTCTCTCCTACTCCTACTATATGGAAGGGTTCCTAGTTGGACTAGGAAAAGGGGAATCCTACTCCCGGTGGGAGTAGGACTCCCCTAGGGCGCGCCATAGAGAGGGCCGGCCCTACCCCTCCTCCACTCCTTTATATACGGGGGTAGGGGCACCCCATAGACACACAAGTTGATCATTGAGATCGTTCCTTAGCCGTGTGCAGTGCCCTCCTCCACGATATTACACCTCGGTCATATTGTAGTGGTGCTTAGGCGAAGCCCTGTGACAGGAGAACATCAAGATCGTCACCACGCCGTCGTCTTGTGGAACTCCCCTCGAGCCTCTCTGGATTGGAGATCGAGGGTGCGTCATCGAGCTGTCTGCGTGTCAAGAACTTCGGAGGCGCCGAGTAACGGTGCTTGGATCGGTTGGACCGGGAGGACGTCGACTACTTCCTCTATGTTGTGTCAACGCTTCGCTTGGTCTCACGAGGGTGCGTAGACAACACTCTCCCTCTCGTTGCTATGCATCACCATGATCTTGCGTGTGCGTAGGAATTTTTTTAAATTACTACGTTCCTCAACAAAGGCATCCGAGCCTAGGTTTTATGGTTTGATGTTATATGCACGAGTAGAACACAAGTGAGTTGTGGGCGATATAAGTCATCTTGCTTACCAAAGATGTCATACTTTGGTTGGCGGTATTGTTGGATGAAGCGGCCGGACCGACATTACGCGTGCGCTTCGCGAGACTGGTTTTACCGCCGTGCTTTGCACACGGTGACTAGCGGTGTCGGTTTCTCCAACTTTAGTTGAACCGAGTGTGGCTACGCCCGTCCTTGCGAAGGTTAAAACAGCATCAACTTGACAAACTATCATTGTGGTTTTGATGCGTAGGTGAGATTGGTTCTTGCTTAAGCCCGTAGCAGCCACGTAAAACTTGCAACAACAAAGTAGAGGACGTCTAACTTGTTTTTGCAGGGCATGTTGTGATGTGATATGGCCAAGACATGATGCTAAATTTTATTGTATGAGATGATCATGTTTTGTAACCGAAGTTATCGGCAATGGCGAGGAGCCATATGGTTGTCGCTTTATTGTATGAAATGCAAGCGCTCGTAATTGCTTTACTTTATCACTAAGCGGTAGCGATAGTCGTAGAAGCAATAGATGGCGTAACGACAATGATGCTACGATGGAGATCAAGGTGTCGCTACCGGTGGCGATGGTGGTCATGATGGTGCTTGGAGATGGAGATCACAAGCACAAGAAGATGATGGCCATATCATATCACTTATATAGATTGCATGTGATGTTTATCTTTTATGCATCTTATCTTGCTTTGATTGACGGTAGCATTTTAAGATGATCTCTCACTAAAATTATCAAGTAGTGTTCTCCACGAGTATGCACCGTTGCCAAAGTTCGTCGTGCCCGCACACCACGTGATGATCGGGTGTGATAAGCTCTCGTCCATCTACAACGGGTGCAAGCCAGTTTTGCACACGCAGAATACTCGAGTTATACTTGACGAGCCTAGCATATGCGAGATATGGCCTCGGAACATGGAGACCGAAAGGTCGAGCGTGAATCATATAGTAGATATGATCAACATAAGATGTTCACCATTGAAAATACTCCATCTCACGTGATGATCGGTTATGGTTTAGTTGATTTGGGTCACGTGATCACTTAGATGACTAGAGAGATGTCTGTCTAAGTGGGAGTTCTTAAGTAATATGATTAATTGAACTTAAATTTATCATGAACTTAGTCCTGGTAGTATTTTGCAAATTATGTTGTAAGATCAATAGCTTGCGTTGTTGCTTTCATATGTTTATTTTGATATGTTCCTAAGAGAAAATTGTGTTGAAAAATGTTAGTAGCAATGATGCGGATTGGATCCGCGATCCGAGGTTTATTCTCATTGCTTTGCACGTAAGAATTATGTCCTTAATGCACCGCTAGGTGACGGACCTATTGCAGGAGCGGATGCGACGTTATGAGCGTTTGGCTAGCTCAATATGATGACTACTTGATAGTTTTGTGCACCATGCTTTATGGCTTAGAATCGGGACTTCAAAGATGTTTTGAACATCATGGACCATAAGAGATGTTCCAGAATTGAAGTTAATATTTCAAGCAAATACCGAGTTGAGAGATATGAAGTCTCCAACAAGTTCCATAGCTAAAAGATGGAGGAGAATCGCTCAACTAGTGAGCATGTGCTCAGATTATGCAGGTACTACAATCGCTTGAATCAAGTGGGAGTTAATCTTCCAGATAAGATAGTGATTGACAGAATTCTCTAGTCACCATCACCAAGTTAGTAGAACTTCGTGATGAACTATAGTATACAAGGGATGATAAAAATGATTCCCATGTTTTTCATGATGATGAAATCGATGAAGGTAGAAATCAAGAAAGAACATCAAGTGTTGATGGTTAACAAGACCACTAGTTTCAAGAAAAGGGCAAAGGGATGGAAGGAACTTCAAGAAGAACGGCAAGCAAGTTCTTGCTCAAGTGAAGAAGCCCAAGTTTGGACCTAAGCACGAGACTAAGTGCTTCTACCGCAAAGGGACTGGTCCTTTGAGCAGAACTACCCCAAGTATTTGGCGGATAAGAAGGATGGCAAAGTGAACAAAGGTATATTTGATATACATGTTATTGATGTGTACTTTACTAGTGTTTATAGCAACCCCTCGGTATTTGGTACTGGTTCAGTTGCTAAGAGTAGTAACTCGAAATGGGAGTTGCAGATAAACAGAAACTAGTTAAGGGTGAAGTGACGATGTGTGTTGAAAGTAGTTTCAAGATTGATATGATCATCATCGCACACTCCCTATACTTTCGGGATTAGTATTGAACCTAAATAAATGTTATTTGGCGTTTGCGTTGAGCATGAATATGATTCGATCATGTTTATTGCGATACGGTTATTCATTTAAAATATATAGAATAAATTGTTATTCTGTTTACATGAATAAAACCTTATATGGTTACACACCCAATGAAAATGGTTCATTGGATCTCGATCGTAGTGATACACATATTCATAATATTGAAACCAAAAGATGCAAAGTTAATAATGATAGTGCAACTTATTTGTGGCACTTTGCCGTTTAGGTCATAATGGTGTAAAGCGCATGAAGAAACTCCATGCTTGATGGGATTTTGGAATCACTTGATTATGAATCACTTGATGCTTAAGAACCATGCCTCATGGGCAAGATGACTAAGACTCGTTCTCCGGAACGATGGAGCGAAACAACCGACTTATTGGAAATAATACATCTTGATGTATGCGATCCAATGAGTGTTAAGGCTCATGGCGGGTATCGTTATTTTCGACCTTCACAGATGATTTGAGCAGATATGGGTATATCTACTTGATGAAACATAAGTCTGAAATAGTTGAAAGGTTCAAAGAATTTCAGAGTGAAGTGGAAAAATCATCGTGACAAGAAAATAAGGTTTCTACGATCTGATCGCGGAGACAAATATTTGAGTTACGAGTTTGGTCTTCAATTAAAACAATGTGGAATAGTTTCACAAATTCATGCCACCTGGAACACCACATCATAATGGTGTGTCCGAACGTCATAACCGTACTTTATTGGATGTAGTACAATCTATGATGTTTCTTACCGATTTCCAATATCGTTTTGGGATCATGCACTAGAGACAGCTGCATTCACATTAAATAGGGCACCATCTAAATCCGTTGAGACGACACTATATGAACTGTGGTTTAGCAAGAAACCAAAGTTGTCGTTTCTTAAAGTTTGGGGCTGCGATGCTTACGTGAAAAAGTTTCATCCTGATAAGCTCAAACCCAAATCGGAGAAGTGCGTCTTCATAGAATACCCAAAGGAAATTGTTGGGTACACCTTCTATCACAGATCCGAAGGCAAAACATTCGTTGCTAATAAATGGATCCTTTCTAGTGAAGGAGTTTCTCTCAAAAGAAGTGAGTGGGAGGAAAGTAGAACTTGATGAGGTAATTGTACCTTCTCCCTTATTGGAAAGTAGTTCATCACAGAAATCTGTTCCTGTGATTACTACACCAATTAGTGAGGAAGCTAATGATGATGATCATGTAACTTTAGATCAAGTTACTACCGAATCTCGTAGGTAAACCAGAGTACGGTCCGCACCAGAGTGGTACGGTAATCCTGTTCTGAAAGTCATGGTACTAGACCATGATAAACCTACGAACTATGAGGAAGCGATGATGAGCCCAGATTCCGCAAAATGGCTTAAGGCCATGAAATCTGAGATGGGATCCATGTATGAGAACAAAGTGTGGACTTTGGTGGAGTTGCCCGATGATCGGCAAGCCATATTGTATAAATGGATCTTCAAGAGGAAGACGGACGATGATAGTAGTGTTACTATCTACAAAGCTAGACTTGTCGAAAAAGGTTTTTGACAAAGTTCAAGATGTTGAATACAATGAGATTTTCTCACTCGTACCGATGCTTAAAAGTCTGTCCGAATCATGTTAGCAATTGCCGCATTTTATGAAATCTGGCAAATGGATAAACAAAACTGCATTCCTTAATGGAGTTATTAAAGAAGAGTTGTATGTGATGCAACCAAGAGGTTTTGTCGATCCTAAAGGTGTTAACAAAATGTACATCTATGGGCTGGTGCAAGCATCTCGGAGTTGGAATATACGCTTTGATAAGTTGATCAAAGTATATAGTTTATATAGACTTGCAGTGAAGCCTGTATTTACTAGAAAGTGAGTGGGAGCACTACAACATTTCTGATAAGTATATGTGAATGACATATTGTAGATCGAAATAATGTAGAATTATTCTGCAAAGCATAAAGGAGTGTTTGAAAGGAGTTTTTCAAAGAAAGACCTCGGTGAAGCTGCTTACATATTGAGCATCAAGATCTATAGAGATAGATCAAGACGCTTGATAAGTTTTTTCAATGAGTACATACCTTGACAAGATTTTGAAGTAGTTCAAAATGGAACAGTCAAAGAAAGAGTTCTTGCCTGTGTTACAAGGTGTGAAATTGAGTAAGACTCAAAACCCGACCACGGCAGAAGATAGAAAGAGAATGAAAGTCATTCCTATGCCTTGGCCATAGGTTCTATAAAGTATGCCATGTTGTGTACCGATCTATTGTATACCCCTGCACTTTGAGTTTGGCAAGGGAGTACAATAGTGATCTAGGAGTAGATCACTAGACAGTGGTCAAAATTATCCTTAGTGGAATAAGGATATGTTTCTCGATTATGGAAGTGACAAAAGTTAAATCGTAAAGGGTTACGTCGATGCAAGTTTTGACACCGATCCGATGACTCTAAGTCTCGATCTAGATACATATTGAAAGTGGGAGCAATTAGCTAGAGTAGCTTCGTGCAGAGCATTGTAGACATAGAAAATTGCAAAATACATAACGGATCTGAATGTGAAAGACCCGTTGACTAAGATTCTCTCACAAGCAAAACATGATCACACCTTAGTACTATTTGGGTGTTAATCACATAGCGATGTGAACTAGATTACTGAATCTAGTAAACCCTTTGGATGTTGGTCACATGGCGATGTGAACTATGGGTGTTAATCACATGATGATGTGAACTATCGATGTGAATCACATGGTGATGTGATCTAGATTATTGACTCTAGTGCAAGTGGGAGATCAAGGAAATATGCCCTAGAGGCAATAATAAAGTTATTATTTATTTCCTTATATCATGATAAATGTTTATTATTCATGCTAGAATTGTATTAACCGAAACATAATACATGTGTGAATATATAGACAAGCAGTGTCACTAGTATGCCTCTACTTGACTAGCTTGTTAATCAAAGATGGTTATGTTTCCTAACCATGGACAAAGAGTTGTTATTTGATTAATGGGATCACATCATTAGTTGAATGATCTGATTGACATGACCCATTCAGTTAGCTTAGCACCCGATCGTTTAGTATGTTGCTATTGCTTTCTTCATGACTTATACATGTTCCTATGACTATGAGATTATGCAACTCCGTTTACGGAGGAACACTTTGTGTGCTACCAAACGTCACAACGTATCGGGTGATTATAAAGGTGCTCTCAGGTGTCTCCAAAGGTACTTGTTGGGTTGGCGTATTTGAGATTAGGATTTGTCACTCCGAATGTCGGAGAGGTATCTCTGGCCCTCTCGGTAATGCACATCACTTAAGCCTTGCAAGCATTGCAACTAATGAGTTAGTTGCAAGATGATGTATTACGGAACGAGTAAAGAGACTTGCGTAACGAGATTGAACTAGGTATTGGATACCGACGATCGAATCTCGGGCAAGTAACATACCGATGACAAAGGAACAACGTATGTTGTTATGCGGTCTCGACCGATAAAGATCTTCGTAGAATATGTAGGAACCAATATGGGCATCCAGGTCCCGCTATTGGTTATTGACCGAGACGTGTCTCGGTCATGTCTACATTGTTCTCGAACCGTAGGGTCCGCACGCTTAAGGTTTCGATGATGCTTATATTATGAGTTTATGAGTTTTGATGTACCGAAGGAGTTCGGAGTCCCAGATGAGATCGGGGACATGACGAGGAGTCTTGAAATGGTCGAGACGTAAAGATCGATATATTGGACGACTATATTCGGAGTTCGGAAAGGTTCCGAGTGATTCGGGTATTTTTGGAGTACCGGAGAGTTACGGGAATTCGTATTGGGCCTCATTGGGCCATACGGGAAAAGAGAGAGAGGGCCTAAAGGGTGGCCGCACCCTTCCCCTTTGGCTAGTCTGAATTGGACTAGGGAGGCGCCCCTTCCTTCCTTCTCCTTCTCTCTTCCCTTTCCTTCTCTCCTACTCCTACTATATGGAAGGGTTCCTAGTTGGACTAGGAAAGGGAATCCTACTCCCGGTGGGAGTAGGACTCCCCTAGGGCGCGCCATAGAGAGGGCCGGCCCTCCCGCTCCTCCACTCCTTTATATACGGGGGTAGGGGCACCCCATATACACACAAGTTGATCATTGAGATCGTTCCTTAGCCGTGTGCAGTGCCCTCCTCCACGATATTACACCTCGGTCATATTGTAGCGGTGCTTAGGCGAAGCCCTGTGACAGGAGAACATCAAGATCGTCCTGCAGCCGTCATCTTGACGGAACTCCCCTCGAGCCTCTCTTCGGATTGGAGATCGAGGGTGCGCCATCGAGCTGTCGCGTGTCAAGAACTCGGAGGTGCCGGAGTAACGGTGCTTGGATCGGTTGGACCGGGAGGACGTCGACTACTTCCTCTACGTTGTGTCAACGCTTCGCTTGGTCTCGAGGGCGTGAGACAACACTCTCCCCTCTCGTTGCTATGCATCACCATGATCTTGCGTGTGCGTAGGAATTTTTTTTAAATTACTACGTTCCCCAACACACCCTCCCCTGCCTTTCCCTGCGCCTAGAAAGGCAAGGGGGCGCGACTAGGGGCAGGACCCCAAGTGGGATTCGGCCCCACTTGGGGTGCCTCCTTGGCTGCTCCTCCCTCCCCCCACCTATATATATGTGGGAGGGGGCGCCATACATAGGCCACGACAATCTCTATTAGCCATGTGTGGCGCCCCTCTCCACTATTTTGTCCCTCGGTCATATTTTTTAGTGCTTAGGCGAAACCCTGCGGAGATAGCATCACCATCACCGTCACCATGCCGTCATGCTGCCGGAACTCATCCACTACTTTGTCGTCTTGCTGGATCAAGAAGGCAAGGACATCACTGAGCTGAATGTGTGCTGAACGAGGAGGTGTCGTGCATTCTGTACTCGATCGGTTGGCTCGCGAAGAAGTTTGATTACATCAACCGCATTATTAAACGCTTCCGCTTGTGGTCTACGAGGGTACGTAGAAACACTCTCCCCCTCATTGCTATGCATCTCCATGGAGGGTACGTGAAGGAAATATGCCCTAGAGGCAATAATAAAGTTATTATTTATTTCCTTATTTCATGATAAATGTTTATCATTCATGCTAGAATTGTATTAACCGGAAACATGATACATGTGTGAATGCATAGACAAAACAATATGTCACTAGTATGCCTCTACTAGACTAGCTTGTTAATCAAAGATGGTTATGTTTCCTAACCATGAACAAAGAGTTGTTATTTGATTAACAAGGTCACATCATTAGTAGAATGATCTGATTGACATGACCCATTCCTTAGCTTAGCACACGATCGTTTAGTATGTTGCTACTGCTTTTATCCATGACATATACATGTTCCTGTAACTATGAGATTATGCAACTCCGTTTACGGAGGAACACTTTGGGTGCTACCAAACATCACAACGTGAATCGGGTGATTATAAAGGAGTACTACAGTGTGTCTCCAAAGGCGGATGTTGGGTTGGCGTATTTCGAGATTAGGTTTTGTCACTCCGATTGTCGGAGAGGTATCTCTGGGCCCTCTCGGTAATGCACATCATTTGAAGCCTTGCAAGCACTACAACTAATGAGTTAGTTGTGAGATGATGTATTACGGAACGAGTAAAGAGACTTGCGGTAACGAGATTGAACTAGGTATTGGATACCGACGATCGAATCTCGGGCAAGTAACATACCGATGACAAAGGGAACAACGATGTTGTTATGCGATCGACCGATAAAGATCTTCGTAGAATATGTAGGAACCAATATGGGCATCCAGGTCCCGCTGTTGGTTATTGACCGTGAATAGTTCTAGGTCATGTCTACATTGTTCTCGAACCGTAGGGTCCATGACGCTTAAGGTTTCGATGATGCTTATTATGAGTTTATATATTTTGATGTACCAAGAAGTTCGAGTCCCGGATGTGATCACGGACATGACGAGGAGTCTCAAAATGGTCGAGACATAAAGATTGATATATTGGAAGCCTATGTTTGGAGTTCGGAATGGTTCCGGGCGAAAACGGGAATTTACCGGAGTACCGGGAGGTTACCGGAACCCCCCGGGGGGTAAATGGGCCTCGGTGGGCCTCGAGGGAGAAGAGGAGGGGCCGGCCAGAGGTGGCAGACGCCTCTCCCCCCAGTCCGAATAGGACAAGGAGGGGGGGCGGCGCCCCCTCTCCTCTTCCCCCTCCCCCCAATCCTATTCCAACTAGGAAAGGGGGGGAGTCCTACTCCCGGTGGGAGTAGGACTCCTCCCGGCGCGCCCTAGCTAGGCCGGCCGGCCTCCCCCCTCCCTCCTTTATATACGGGGGCAAGGGGGCACCCTTGAACACACAAGTTGATCTACGGATCGTTCCTTAGCCGTGTGCGGTGCCCCCCTCCACCATATTCCACCTCGGTTATACCGTCGCGAAGCTTAGGCGAAGCCCTGCGCCGGTGAAACATCAAGATCGTCACTGCGCCGTCGTCTCGACGGAACTCTCCTCAACACTCGGCTGGATCGGAGTCGAGGGACGTCATCGAGCTGTCGTGTGTCAAGAACTCGGGGCGCCGAGTAACGGCGCCGGATCGGTCGGATCGCGAGGAGAACGTCGACTACTTCCTCTACGTTGTGATCGCTTCGCTTGGTCTCGAGGGTACGTGACAACACTCTCCCCTCTCGTTGCTATACATCACCATGATCTTGCGTGTGCGTAGGAAATTTTTGAAATTACTCGTTCCCCAACAAAGGCATCCGAGCCTAGGTTTTTCTATGGTTTGATGTTTTGCAGAGTAGAACACAAGTGAGTTGTGGGCGATACAAGTCATACTACCTACCAGCATATCATACTTTGGTTCAGCGGTATTGTGAGATGAAGCGGCCCGGACCGACATTACGCGTGACGCTTACGCGAGACTGGTTTCACCGCCACGAGCACTCGTTGCTTAAAGGTGACCGGTGGGTGCTGTCTCTCTCACTTTAGTTGAACCGAGTGTGGCTACGCCCGGTCCTTGAGAAGGTTAAACGAGTCTATTTGACGAAGTATCGTTGTGGTTTTGATGCGTGGGTGAGACCGGTTCTTGCTTAAGCCCGTAGCAGCCACGTAAAATTTGCAACAACAAAGTAGAGGACGTCTAACTTGTTTTTGCAGGGCATGTTGTGATGTGATATGGTCAAGACGTGATGCTATATATTATTGTATGAGATGATCATGTTTTGTAACCGGTTATCGGCAATCGCAGAGCCATATGGTTGTCGCTTTATTGTATGCAATGCAATGCATACCGTAATGCTTTACTTTATCACTAAGCGGTAGCGATAGTCGAGAAGCATAAGTTTGGCGAGACGACAACGATGCTACGATGAAGATCAAGGTGTCGCGCGGTGACGATGGTGATCATGGTGGTGCCGCAAGATGGAGATCATGAAGCACAAGATGATGATGACCATATCATATCACTTATATTGATTTGCATGTGATGTTTATCCTTTTATGCATCTTATCTTGCTTTGATTGACGGTAGCATTATAAGATGATCTCTCACTAAATTATCAAGAAGTGTTCTCCCCGAGTATGCACCGTTGCCAAAGTTCGTCGTGCCCGCACACCACGTGATGATCGGGTGTGATAAGCTCTACGTCCATCTACAACGGGTGCAAGCCAGTTTTGCACACGCAGAATACTCGGGTTATACTTGACGAGCCTAGCATATGCAGATATGGCCTCGGAACACGGAGACCGAAAGGTCGAGCGTGAATCATATAGAAGATATGATCAACATAAGATGTTCACCATTGAAACTACTCCATTTCACGTGATGATCGGTTATGGTTTAGTTGATTTGGATCACGTGATCACTTAGATGACTAGAGAGATGTTTTTCTAAGTGGGAGTTCTTAAGTAATATGATTAATTGAACTTAAATTTATCATGAACTTAGTACCTGATAGTATCTTGCTTGTTTATGTTTGATTGTAGATAGATGGCTCGTGTTGTTGTTCCGTTGAATTTTAATGTGTTCCTTGAGAAAGCAAAGTTGAAAGATGATGGTAGCAATTACACGGACTGGGTCCGTAACCTGAGGATTATCCTCATTGCTGCACGTAAGAGTTACGTCCCCGATGCACCGCTAGGTGCCGAACCTCTTGCTAATGCAACCGCAGATGTTATGAACGTCTGGCGAGCAAAGCTGATGACTACTCTATAGTTCGAGTGTGCCATGCTTTACGGCTTAGAACCGGACTTCAACGACGTTTTGAACGTCATGGAGCATATGAGATGTTCCAGAGTTGAAGTTGATATTCCAACAGAATGCCCGGATTGAGAGATATGAAGTCTCCAATAAGTTCTATAGCTGCAAGATGGAGGAGAATAGTTACATTAGTGAGCATATACTCGTAATGTCCGGGTACTACAATCACTTGACACAATTGGGAGTTAATCTTCCGGATGATTGTGTCATTGATGTAATTCTTCAATCACTTGCCACCAAGCTACAAAGGCTTCGTGATGAACTATAATATGCAAGGGTTAGTAAAGACTATACCGAGCTCTTCGCAATGCTAAAAGCTGCGGAGGTAGAAATCAAGAAGGAGCATCAAGTGTTGATGGTCAATAAGACCACTAGTTTCAAGAAGAAAGGCAAAGGGAAGAAGAAGGAACTTCAAGAAGAACAAGCAAGCAAGTTGTCGCTCAGAGAAGAAACCCAAGTCTGGCCCTAAACCTGAAATCGAGTGCTTCTCTTAAGCGACTGGTCACCGAAGCGGAACTGCCCCAAGTATTTGGCGGATAAGAAGGATGGCAAGGTGAACAAAGGTATATGTGATATACATGTTATTGATGTGTACCTTACTAGAGCTCGTAGTAGCACTGGTATTTGATATTGGTTACATTGCTAATATTTGCAACTCAAACAGGGACTACGGATTAGCTTAACTCGGCAAGGGCGAGGTGACGATCTGGCGTGGAAATGGTTCCAAAGTCGATGTGATCGCGGTCGGCACGCTACCTCTACATCTACCTTCGGGATTAGTTTTAGACCTAAATAATTGTTATTTGGTGCTGCGTTGAGCATGAACATTATATCTGGATCTTGTTTGATGCGAGACGGTTATTCATTTAAATCGAGAGAATAATGGTTGTTCTATTTATATGAGTAATATCTTTTATGGTCATGCACCCTTGAGGAATGGTCTATTTTGATGAATCTCGATAGTAGTGATACACATATTCATAATGTTGAAACCAAAAGATGCAGAGTTGATAATGATAGTGCAACTTATTTGTGGCACTGCCGTTTAGGTCATATCGGTGTAAAGCGCATGAAGAAACTCCATACTGATGGACTTTTGGAGTCACTTGATTATGAATCACTTGGCACTTGCGAACCGTGCCTCATGGGCAAGATGACTAGAACACCGTTCTTCGGTACTATGGAGAGAGCAACAGATTTGTTGGAAATCATACATACAGATGTATGTGGTCCGATGAATGTTTAGGCTCGTGGCGGATATCGTTATTTTCTCACCTTCACAGATGACTTAAGCAGATATGGGTATATCTACTTAATGAAACATAAGTCTAAAACGTTTGAAAAGTTCAAATAATTTCAGAGTGAAGTTGAAAATCATCGTAACAAGAAAATTAAGTTTCTACGATCTGATCGTGGAGGTGAATATTTGAGTTACGAGTTTGGTCTACATTTGAAACAATGTGGAATAGTTTAGAACTTACGCCACCCGAACACCACAACAGTAATGGTGTGTCCGAACGTCGTAATCGTACTTTACTAGATATGGTGCGATCTATGATGTCTCTTACAGATTTACCGCTATCGTTTTGGGGTTATGCTCTAGAGACGGCCGCATTCACACTGAATAGAACACCATCGAAATCCGTTGAGACGACACCTTATGAACTATGGTTTGGCAAGAAACCAAAGTTGTCGTTTCTTAAAGTTTGGGGATGCGATGCTTATGTGAAAAACTTCAACCCGATAAGCTCGAACCCAAATCGAGAAATGTGTCTTCATAGGATACCCAAAGGAGACAGTTGGGTACACCTTCTATCACAGATCCGAAGGCAAGACATTCGTTGCTAAGAATGGATCCTTTCTAGAGAAGGAGTTTCTCTCGAAAGAAGTGAGTGGGAGGAAAGTGGAACTTGATGAGGTAATAGTACCTTCTCCCTTACTTGAAAGTAGTTAAATCGCAGAAAACCGGTTTACGAGACACCTACACCAAGTAGTGAGGAAGTTGATGATGTCGATCATGAAACTTGAGATCAAGTTACTCTGTAACCTCGTAGATCAACCAGAGTAAGATCCGCACTGAGTGGTACGGTAATCCTGTTCGGAAATCATGCTACTAGATCATGATGAACCTACGAACTATGAAGAAGCGATGGTGAGCCCAGATTCCGCAAAATGGCTTGAGGCCATGAAATCGAGATGGGATCCATGTATGAAAACAAAGTATGGACTTTGGTTGACTTGCCCGAGGGTAGGCAAGCAATAGAAAACAAGTGGATCTTCAAGAAGAAGACCGACGACGACGGTAATATTATCGTTTATAAAGCTCGACTTATCGCAAAAGGTTTTCGGCAAGTTCAAGGGATTGACTACGATGAGACCTTCTCACCCGTGGCGATGCTTAAGTCCGTCCGAATCATGTTAGCAATTGCGCATTTTATGATTATGAAATTTGGCAAATGGATGTAAAGACGCATTCTGAATGGATTTACGGAAGAAGAGTTGTATATGATGCAACGAAAGGTTTTATCGATCCAAAGGGAGCTAACAAAGTGTGCAAGCTCCAGCGATCCATCTATGGACTGGTGCAAGCATCTCGGAGTTGGAATAAACGCTTTGATAGTGTGATCAAAGCATTTGGGTTTGTACAGACTTTTGGAGAAGCCTCAGATTTACAAGAAAGTGAGTGGGAGCTCAGAGCATTTCGATATTATATGTAGATGACATATTGCTGATCGGAAATGATATAGAATTTCTGGATAGCATAAAGGGATACTTGAATAAGAGTTTTTCAATGAAAGACCTCGGTGAAGCTGCTTACATATTGGGCATTAAGATCTATAGAGATAGATCAAGACGCTAATTGGACTTTCACAAAGCACATACCTTGACAAAATTTTGAAGAAGTTCAAAATGGATCAAGCAAAGAAAGGGTTCTTGCCTGTGTTACAAGGTGTGAAGTTGAGTAAGACTCAATGCCCGACCACTGCAGAAGATAGAGAGAAATGAAAGATGTTCCTATGCTTCAGCCATAGGCTCTATCATGTATGCAATGTTGTGTACCGGACCTGATGTGTGCCTTGCTATAAGCCTAGCAGGAGGTACCAAAGTAATCCAGAGGATCATCGACAGCGGTCAAGAACATCTGAAAATACCGAAAAGGACTAAGGATATGTTTCTCGATATGGAGGTGACAAAGAGCTCATCGTAAACAGTTACGTTGATGCAAGCTTTGACACTGATCCGACGATTCTAAATCGCAGACCGGATACGTATTTACACTAAACGGAGGAGTCGGTTGGTGCAGTTCTAAACAAAGCGTCGTGGCGGGATCTACATGTGAAGCGGAATACATAGCAGCCGGAAGCAGCTAATGAAGGAGTGCGGATGAAGGAGTTCATATCCGATCTAGGTGTCATACCTAGTGCATCGGGTCCAATGAAAATCTTCGTGACAATCTTGGAGCAATTGCCTTAGCGAAGGAATCCAGATTTCACAAGAGGACCAAGCACATCAAGAGACGCTTCAATTCCATCCGGGACTTAGTCGGTGGGAGACATAGAGATTTGCAAGATACACACGGATCTGAATGTTGCGAACCGTTAACTAAGCCTCTTCCACGAGCAAAACATGATCAGCACCAAGACTCCATGGGTGTGAGAATCATTACTATGTAATCTAGATTATTGACTCTAGTGCAAGTGGGAGATCTGAAGGAAATATGCCCTAGAGGCAATAATAAAGTTATTATTTATTTCCTTATTTCATGATAAATGTTTATCATTCATGCTAGAATTGTATTAACCGGAAACATGATACATGTGTGAATGCATAGACAAAACAATATGTCACTAGTATGCCTCTACTAGACTAGCTTGTTAATCAAAGATGGTTATGTTTCCTAACCATGAACAAAGAGTTGTTATTTGATTAACAAGGTCACATCATTAGTAGAATGATCGATTGACATGACCCATTCCCTTAGCTTAGCACACGATCGTTTAGTATGTTGCTCTGCTTTTATCCATGACATATACATGTTCCTGTAACTATGAGATTATGCAACTCCGTTTACGGAGGAACACTTTGGGTGCTACCAAACATCACAACGTAATGCGGGTGATTATAAAGGAGTACTACAGGTGTCTCCAAAGGCGGATGTTGGGTTGGCGTATTTGAGATTAGGTTTTGTCACTCCGATTGTCGGAGAGGTATCTCTGGGCCCTCTCGGTAATGCACATCATTTGAAGCCTTGCAAGCACTACAACTAATGAGTTAGTTGTGAGATGATGTATTACGGAACGAGTAAAGAGACTTGCGTAACGAGATTGAACTAGGTATTGGATACCGACGATCGAATCTCGGGCAAGTAACATACCGATGACAAAGGGAACAACGTATGTTGTTATGCGGTCTGACCGATAAAGATCTTCGTAGAATATGTAGGAACCAATATGGGCATCCAGGTCCCGCTGTTGGTTATTGACCGTGAATAGTTCTAGGTCATGTCTACATTGTTCTCGAACCGTAGGGTCCGCACGCTTAAGGTTTCGATTACAGTTATTATGAGTTTATATATTTTGATGTACCGAAGAAGTTGAGTCCGGATGTGATCACGGACATGACGAGGAGTCTCGAAATGGTCGAGACATAAAGATTGATATATTGGAAGCCTATGTTTGGAGTTGGAATGGTTCGGTAAAACGGAATTTACCGAGTACCGGAGGTTACGGAACCCCGGGGGTAAATGGGCCTCGGTGGGCCTCGAGGGAGAAGAGGAGGGCCGGCCAGGAGGTGGCAGCCCCTCTCCCCCAGTCCGAATAGGACAAGGAGGGGGCGGCGCCTCTCCTCTTCCCTCCCCCAATCCTATTCCAACTAGGAAGGGGGAGTCCTACTCCGGTGGGAGTAGGACTCCTCGGCGCGCCCTAGCTAGGCCGGCCGGCCTCCCCCTCCCTCCTTTATATACGGGGCAAGGGGCACCCTTGAACACACAAGTTGATCTGGGATCGTTCCTTAGCCGTGTCGGTGCCCCCTCCACCATATTCCACCTCGGTTATACCGTCATGCTGCTTAGGCGAAGCCTGCAGGTGAAACATCAAGATCGTCACCACGCCGTCGTCTTGTGGAACTCTCCTCAACACTCGGCTGGATCGGAGTCGAGGGACGTCATCGAGCTGTACGTGTGTCAAGAACTCGGGCGCCGAGTGCTTGGCGCCGGATCGGTCGGATCGCGAGGAGAACGTCGACTACTTCCTCTACGTTGTGATCGCTTCGCTTGGGTCTCAGAGCGTGAGACAACACTCTCCCCTCTCGTTGCTATACATCACCATGATCTTGCGTGTGCGTAGGAAATTTTTTGAAATTACTACGTTCCCCAACAGTACGTAGAACCAATTTGGCAATGATAAACCGGCAAGTTCTACATCTTCAAGCTGGCTGAAAATCAGATGAGTATTTCAAGACCAATATTATTTGTTAAACATTGGGAGCTGAATCAAATGAATTATTCTTCACAATATTTTTTCTGTGAGGAACCAATCTCGGCAAGTTGATTATGAAGCTGGCCAATTGACCCAGATTTTCTAGAAGAAGGATACCAAGGAGTTAAGGATGATCAGGTGCCGGCTTACAAGAGTTCTTAACCCGGAGCATAATCTATCAAAATTGTTCTTGTGTTTGTTTTATAGGATCGGTTTAACATGGATGAATCCAAATTAAACTGGGGGCTAATGTCGGGGATATACCCTGCGGTGTGACCCGGCCGGAGATATGACCCGGCTGGGACTTGGTGTTTCATTGGTGACCCGGCAGATTATAAGCCAGTGAACACATTTAAGCATTGTAAGCCGGCGGACATAGTTAAGCATTGTAAGCCGGCGGACACAGTTAAGCATTGTAAGCCGGCGTACATAATTAAGCATTGTGGCCGCGAACACGATTAAGCATTATGGCTTGCGTACACGAGTTAAGCATTGTATGCTTAAAGACGATTAAGCTTGAGCAGTTAAGCCGCAGATTGTTAAGCGAATTTGTAAGCCAAATTGTAAGTCAAATTGTAAGCCGGCTCACGTTAAGAAGCCCAAGATGTTAAGAAGCCCATGGTGAGAAGCCTATGGTAAGACGTCAAAATAGGTTAAGTCCTAATCCGAGTTTGACTCGACATGTAACCCGCCACTTCAACTTATATAAGGAGGGGCGGGGCACCCCAAGAGGGGGAGGAAGAAAATAATCATTAAGGCTAGACACAACTAGAGGAGAGCCATATTTATGACGTCTCCCTCATGAGCATAATGAGACCTAGCCACAAACAGCATGTAGGGCTATTACCGGATGATGTTTCCCGGGGCCTGAAGCTGTCTAAATCCTTGTCTTGTGTGTTGATCCGCCCGGGTCTCTCAGTCCCGATCAACCCCTCTCAAGCTACCACGTGGATGCGTTGGCCTCATGACTAAGTCCTCACACTAGGACATCTGCCGTGACGTTTCCACGACATTCGGTACTCAATCGGTTGGATCGCGAAGAAGTTCGACTACATCAACTGCGTTACTAAATGCTTCCGCTTACGGTCTATGAGGGTACGTAGACACACTCTCCCCCTCGTTGCTATGCATCTCCATGGATAGATCTTGCATCTGCATATAATTTTTTATTTTCCATGCAACCTTCTGAACATGGGCGCCCTATATCCGTCTCATACGCCTGGGCAGGCCATCCGGTCACTGACTGGTCATAAAATATCAACCCAACTGGAGCTCTCAAATGCCCGGGCTGACCGGCACCCCTCATATCCGTCCCAAATGTAGAGTGGATATGAGGCAGTCCAGGCATGCCCGGGCGTGCCCGCCATGTCAGCCCGGCCCACCGCTGGCCCCCCCGACCCCACAAAAACCCTCGTCCGGCAGAAACCCTAGCTCACTCCGCTCCACTCCCCTTCCCGACGCTCCCATTTCCCCAATCCGCTCCGCATCGGCGAGCATGTCCAGCACCGGCAGGCACTCCGACGGCAGCTCTGGAGAAGAGGAGGAGCTACCGCTCCGTATCGCGCTCGAACGCTCGCGGGTCGATACGAGCGGCAGCTCCGGGTCTGGTGCAACACTTCCTATCGCCCATCGGGCCAGCCCCGATGCCGGCATCGGCCCTTCACGCCCGCGTGCCAATCTGTGAGGCATGCCAGATCACGAGCAGACCATCTGTTAGCTTAGCATATGATCGTTCAGTTTATTGCTATTGCTTTCTTCATGTCAAATACATATTCCTTCGACTATGAGATCATGCAACTCCCGGATACCGGAGGAATACCTTGTGTGCCATCAAATGTCACAACATAACTGGATGATCATAAAGATGCTCTACAGGTATCTCCGAAGGTGTTTGTTGAGTTGGCATGGATCGAGATTGGGATTTGGCACTCCGAATATCGAGGAGGTATCTCTAGGCCCTCTCGGTAATATACATCATAAGAAGCCTTGCAAGCAAAGTGACTAAGGAGTTGTTGCAAGATGATGTATTACGGAACGAGTAGAGAGACTTGCCGGTAACGAGATTGAACTAGGTATGAAGATACCGACGATCGAATCTCGCGCATAAGGTTGACAAAGGGAATTACGTATGTTGTCATAAGGTTCGACGAATAAAGATCTTCATAGAATATGTAGGAGCCAATATGGGCATCTAGGTTCCTCTATTGGTTATTGACCATAGAGGTGTCTTGGTCATGTCTACATAGTTCTCGAACCCGTAGGGTCCGCACGCTTAATGTTCATTGACGATATAGTGTTATATGAGTTATATGATTTGGTAACCGAATGTTGTTCGGAGTTCCGGATGAGATCACGGACATGACGAGGAGCTCCGGAATGGTCCATATGTAAATATTGATATATAGGACGATGATATTCGGACACCGGAAGAGTTTCAGAGTGCACCAGGTAGTCATCGGGTCACCGGAAGGGGTTCCGGACACCCCCGATAGGTTTATGGGCCTAATGGGCCAGGGAGGGGGCAGACCAGCCCATAAGGGGGCTGGCGCGCCCCTCTTTCTGGCCGCTGGCCCTAGGGAAGAAAGGGGGAGAGCTAGCCCCTCCTGCCTTCCCCTTCTCATGGGAGAAAGGAAAGGGGGGCGCCCCCTTCCCCTGCCTTTCCCCGCTCACCTAATAAGGAAAGGGGGTGCAGCTTGGGGAGGGCCCCAAGTAGGATCCGGCCTACTTGGGGCGCCTCCTGGCAGCCTCCCCACCCCCACCTATATATATGTGGGAGGGGGTGCCACACATGACCACGACAATCTCTTAGCCGTGTGCGGCGCCCTCTTCCACAGTTTTGTCCCTCGGTCATATTTTCGTAGTGCTTAGGCGAAGCCATGCGGAGATAGCATCACCATCACTGTCACCACGCCGTCGTGCTGCCGGAACTCATCCACTACTTCGTCGTCTTGCTGTATCAAGAAGACGCGGACGTCACCGAGCTGAACGTGTGCTGAACGCGAAGGTGCCGTATGTTCGGTACTCGATCGGTTGGATCGCGAAGAAGTTCGACTACATGAAATGCGTTACTAAACGCTTCCGCTTATGGTCTATGAGGGTACGTAGACACACTCTCCCCTCTCGTTGCTATGCATCTCCTTGTAGATCTTGCGTGTGCGTAGAAATTTTTTGTTTTCCATGAAACCTTTCCTAACACCTCCTGCCGCGAACTCCTACAGCTGCGTCAATGACTGGAAGGGAAAAGGGTCGGCGCGCAAGTGGTGAAGATCCGTCTTTATTTCAGGTTTTTAGTTGTAGTTTGAAGTTGTCCGTCGTATTATGTGTATTATGTGAACTTCAGCTATCTTTCGATGATCCGGCTGTGATCTTTTGATAAACCGATTGTGCATTTGTGTGTCCGCTCATGATTACGTAGTTTTGCTCAACATTGCATGGTTTAGTATGAAAATAGGGGACAAAATATGAGATACGTGGATGTGGAGACGCGGATATAGGGAGTGCCCGCGGTCGCGCCCGGGCGCATTCGCGGGCGTTTGAGGGGCCGGATTTGCTGAGTCCGGCTATAGATGCTCTAAGGGAAATACTATCTGCTACTATAATACATAACCCTTCCTCTTCGGAAAAATCCCAACGCCTATCACAAGTAGCAGTACACGACCCACCACCACCAATGCGGGTACCATCTGCTCCAGAAGTGGTACCCGGGCACCACTTGGTCCTTGTGCACGCGGCAGTGCCGACACTCACGAGAATGCCTGAGTCCGATGCACGAGCAGTCTGCCACGAGCGGCAGCGAGCGAGGGAAAGGGCAGTGTCGGGGAGGCGTTAACCCTGCGCCAATCGATCTCGAGGCCATGCTTGTTGTGTCGGTCCTCCGCCGCTCTCTCACGACGGTGGAGATGGATGCGTGGCGCCTCCGCCGCAAGAATACCAAGGTGCTCTGACTCGCTATCGAGTTGTCAAAGCATGAGGCAAACACGGAGGCAACAGCCAAGGCGAAGGTGGCCCGCCATGCGAAGGAGCAGGACCGCCTAAATTCGTAGGCTCTCGAGGCAAGCGTGCTCCAAGGACTCCGACCCGACGGATGGCTCCACCTCCAGCTCTGATGACGACGCACCGCCGTTTGCCAACGCCTACATGGAGGAGGGGCACAGCCACACCGATGACCAAAAGGGTAAGGGGTCGGTGAGGAAATGGTGATTTCCTCCGCCTTTCCACGTTTTATCTATGTTTTAAGTAGTTTGCAGTATGGATTTGCATTGGCCACTTATGAACTCCGATAAACTATGGTACTTTTGTCTGGCGATGAAATGATGATCAGATGAACTGCGTGTTGATCATGTTTGTACACAGTATTGGATGGATTTGGGATTTCAGATATGAGAGATGCGGCTGCGGAAGCTAAGATATGAGGCGTGATCGGTAACCGAGCGCGTCAGCGGGCGTTTGAGGGCCTGAATTTGCTTTCCATGGTGATCCCAGGAAAATTGAACAATGTAGCGATTGATCCTTCAATCCTAAAAAAGTGGATCGAGGAAACTGATCGCAATTGATCCCGAGAAAACCGAAAACCGGAGGGCCTAAAATCTGGCGATGACATATGAAAAAAGCGGACCACACAAAATAAAAAAACTTTGATATGCCGGTTAATTTTCTCGTATAAGAAAAGAAGGTATGTGTAGGTTTTAAGTAAGTGGTGGAAAGTGCAAAAAAAAACCTCAAAAAATAAAAGCACAAAAAAAGGCTAAAATAAAAAAGTGGTCCGATAAACTATGGTACTTTTGTCTGGCAATGAAATGATGATTCGATGAACTGCGTGTTGATCATGTTTATACACAATATTGCATGGGTTTGAGATTTCAGACATGAAAGGCGCGACTATGGAAGCTAACATATGAGGCGTGACCGGTTAGTGCCCGAGTGCGTCAGTGGGCGTATAAGAAAAGAAGGTGTATGTGGAGGTTTTAAGTAAGTGATGCAAAGTGCAGAAAAAACCTTAAAAAAGGAAAGAAGGTATGTGTAGGTTTTAAGTAAGTGGTGGAAAGTGCAAAAAAAAACTCAAAAAATAAAAGCGTAAAAAAGGCTAAAATAAAAAAGTGGTCCAATAAACTATGGTACTTTTGTCTGGCAATGAAATGATGATTCGATGAACTGCATGTTGATCATGTTTATACACAATATTGCATGGATTTGAGATTTCAAACATGAGAGGCGCGACTATGGAAGCTAACATATAAGGCGTGGCCGGTTAGTGCCCGAGTGCGTCAGTGGGCGTATAAGAAAAGAAGGTGTATGTGGAGGTTTTAAGTGATGCAAAGTGCGGAAAAAACCTTAAAAAAGGAAAAGTGCAAAAGAAAGGCAAAAAGTGCTCCCGGCGGGGCTCGAACCCGCGACCTTCGGCTCATAAGACCAACGCTCTAACCAACTGAGCTACGGGGGCTGCTTTTTTATAAACACGTTATAAGTGTATTAATAGGTTGTCTACTCTTTTTTTCAAATGAGTTTAGCATTTCCTCGTCAGTGAAGAGCTGTCGAGATGCCCGTACATGCGATTGCGAGCCACACGCATCCAGCTGGCCAGGCTCCCGTTCCGCCCAGTTCCAACTTCCAAGAGAACCTGTGGCCTCCGCAGAGAGCAAATAGAAAAACCCAAGCACCGTTCGTAGCAAATTCACCGCGACGATGCCACCGAGCTACTGTAGAGACGGCGGCAGCGATTAAAAGCTCTGCGCCGTTTCCTGTAGCGATATAAAACCAAGCCATGCATGCACGCGAGTCGGCTCCGTAAAATTCCGTATCCCCCGCGCGGCCACGAGCTAGCTACTGCAGATGAATGCATCAGCAATTCAGCATTGCGTTTGTCTTACAGTCTGTACGCTGTACGCGCTTCTTGGCGTAACTAGATTGCCTCCATCTAAATCTTAGTTCAGTGGCTGTGGCCTGTGTGCATTTACACGTAAGTACGGTCGCAAAGAAGATAAAAAAAGACCTCAATCAAACACCGTGGCACTAGATGTGCTCATAATTACTAATATAATTACTTAATTTATCATTAGATTGACGACAGCCACAACACCATTGAACGATCCTTACACACTCATATGACTGATCGATCAAAAACAGACACACTGAACTGAACATACGGTACTCCAGATCTAACCTGGTAATTAACTCACAGAAGAACACTGTCACGTAGCTAGCTAGCTAGATACTAGTTCCTCGCTCGAAGAAACTCCATCCTACGGCTGCCACGCGGCGAGCTGCTGGATGTTCATGGGGTAGGCGAGGTCGGTGCCGCCGGAGTATGCGGCCTTGCCGAGGAGCACGTTGACCCTCTCGGTGGGGTGGAAGGCGTCCCAGAAGATGTAGGTGTTGCGGTTGGGGCAGGGGCGGAGGAAGGGCAGGCAGGTGATGACCCCGCGGTTCCGGCCGATCCCGCAGCACCCGCGGTCCACCACGCTGAAGCCGTAGTTAAAGGGGCTCCGGAGCACCTCGGAGATCATCTCGAAGTTGTCGATGTAGATGAGCTTGGCCCGCGGGAGGTTGGTGTTCAGGGTGTCCACCATGCCCTTCACCTTGCTGTTGAAGGGCGCGATGAGCTCGTCCACGTCCGGCGAGCACATGTTGGTCGGATTCCGCGCGCGCATGTTGGGGATGCACGCCATCGACCCCACCCCCGCGATCACGAACCTCCGGGCGCCCAGGTTGTACAGGCTCTGCGTCCATGCATGCATGTTCAGGTTCGCCAGAGATGCAAGTACTAAGAAGAATCATGAGATGTGGTAATAAGGATCCATGGCTTACGGTGAGCTGCTTGGTGTAGTGCTGCACGAGGAGCGTGGAGTACTGGTCGCCGTTGTACTCGTTGCGGGTGTTGTAGTTGGGCATGAGGTAGTTGTTGAGGTAGTCGTTGCTGCCCATGCCCACGTAGAAGATGCTGCGGCCCAGCGAGGAGGCCAGCTTGCCGGCGCCGATCTTCCCCTTGATCTGGTTCAGCGTCGTCTGGAAGTTCTTGATCTGCTGGTTGAACGGGATGCGCCCCACGAAGTTCTGGCCCGTGTTGTCCAGGATCCCGGCGGCGGCGGAGGCGTAGTTCACGCCCTGCAGCGCGCCGGCGTCGCTGTCGGCGTTGGAGGCCTCGTTGTTCGAGGGCAGCAGGGGCAGCCCCAGCAGCTCAGCTGCATGCATGCACAACACACGTCGAGAGTTAATTAACTACTCGTATAATCCACGGTACGTACGTTCTGCCAAGTTGTTAATTGTTTGCGGTAACTAATCATGTTCGTACTGTACAGTAACTAAGATTTGCTACAGTTGCAGCCCCTGGTTAGTTTTGTGGTGAATTATTGGCGGAGTATTTAGTTACCACCGTAGTAGAGTACTATACATGGCGTCATGTCCATAGCCTGGACAGGGTCACATGGAAACATTGACGACGCCACCATAGTGGTAGTGGTACAGGTTTTGACTGGCCGAATTCATCGCATCATGTGCACTGTATGTGTTGAATCAATGGGACGGATTATGATCCCGGAGGAAATAGAGTACCGCTGTGCTACACTATTACCAGCAGTACTGGTGTGGAGTGTCTCGCTCTCTTTTCACTCACTCTCTCTCTCTCTCTCTCTCTCATACACTTGAATGAGCACATGGAGGAGGCCGGTCAGTAGTTATTACAGTCAGTACTGGTACTAGGCTTCAAGCTACGCTACTATGCTAGTGGGATCTCTCAGTGCTTATGTACTGAGATTACACTTGAACTAATCATTTTAGATTTTGTTTGCAAGGACCATGCATGCACTATGCATTGCATGATTTGCTTGGATTCCCCTAAACAGTAGTACTCAAGTGTGGATTTCCATTGGAGTAGTACATGCATGTAGGCTTTCAGTGTGGAACTCACACTTGCATATATGAAAAACAGTAATAATTGCATTGCTTCTTCAAGGGGTAAGAAAAGGAGAAGCAACCTAGCCTAACATTTGACACAATGAAATTCTAGCCAGTCAATAATTATGGACTGAGTACATGTAGATATAGAAACCCTGAGGAATGTACCTGCATATGCACATGAGCATATCCAATTCCATTAAACCAGCTAGAATCTTTAATTAACTGAGGATCTTGCCTTTATCGTAAGTTAACTTCAAATCGTATACTTTCTAATGGTATAATGTTTAGACTATACAACTCATCTTATGTTGGTCAAATTATATATCTAGGGATAAACGCAAGACTTGGAACCGAGAAAGGAGATAGTAGTTCTTTTTTTGGAGTACTTGCATTGATAGATTTTAAAGAGAAATAATAATGATGATTTAATAATAATAAAATATGGTCGACACATACCAATCTAAGCTCCTTTTCCAAAAAAATAAATCTAAGCTAGTGATAACGACTTCCTTGTGATTTTTAAAACATTCTTCTAGGAACAGATAGACTAAGCCCACTTCATGTGTTTGTGTATATAAAAAGACTAAAACACATCAAAGGGCCATGTATATTCCTTTTCTGTAAACAAGTCCAACATGGAAATTACTATGAGAATGACAGAAAAACAGCCGTGTGGTGTGGTGTACCATGCACTAGATCACGGGTTTCCTGACGCTCTATCCTCATTGCATTATTTGCAATATCACTAGCTCATTCTAGGATGTACTAAAATTAGCAATTTCTACTCAAAAGAGGCACTGTACCACTTTGCCAGCTGATTTGCTATTTCTGCAGGCAACAAAATGGCTCGATTTATATGTGAAAATAACACATCATATGCTACCGGCGGCATTTGTATGACTTGTTTTTCTGATGAGAACACTAAAACTTGCTCTGAAGAACTCAAGAAGTACCTAGTACTACTAGCTAGTAGGAAAGGAAAATGGCCAGGAGAGCATGCATGCAGCGCAAGGAAGCATGCGTGGAGCAACACCCGTACGACGTACCTATGGCGTCGACCATGGTGTAGCCGTTGGAGAAGCGGCCGGTCGGCCCGCCGGCGAAGTCGATGCCGTAGGGCAGGTAGTTGGCCTTGGCCAGCGACGTGAGGTCGTTGTTATTGCCGTTGTCCGTCAGGGAGTCGCCGAACACGAACATGGCCGGCACCGACGGCCCGCCGCCGCCGCCGCCGCCCGTCGCGCCAGTGCCGCTGGCCCCTGCTGCGTCCCCGGGCCCGTTCGGGAACGTGAAGTTCCACGGCGCGCGCGGGAACAGCGGCCGGGGGAACACCTGCGCCGTGGCGCCGCCGCACGCGAGGAGCACCAGGAGGAGCACCGTCGCCGTGGACGTGGAGGAGGGCGCCATTGGACCGACTTGGAGTTCCAAGCTTGGCTAGGTAGATATAGGTGCCTAGGTGTGAGGCATGCAAGACAGAGCTGGGCAGAAAGCAGGATGCGCAGTGTGGGAGAAGAGGAGCGTCGTATATAGAGGGGAGAGGGTTTTGGGGTGGTTGGTGGGTGGATGAGGGAAAGAGTAAATGCGGCTCCTGCCATTGCTGCCATGGAGATGGAGAGAGTAAATGGGGCTCTGTTGGGGCGCGTGCTCGAGGCTACGCGAGCCATGGCCGACAGCAGCTGGCGAGGTGCAGCGTGCCGTGCCTGTGATTTGTCAAATGAGTATGGTTTTGCGCTTCTGTGAATATGGGCCTACGGGGGAGTACGTGCTCGGCTAATAAACGGCTTGCTGGGCACAGTACAATAGTAAAAGGGCGCCCCTATATCTCGCCGTCACCCCTAAAAAAAAAGCGACTCGCTGAAGGAGGAGCGAGATGGGATGGCCCACGCGCGCAGCAGCCATGGCCTCATTTTTTGAATTTTTTTTCTGTTCTCGTTTTTTGCTTTATTTTCGTTCTTTAATTTATACTATAAAGTATATTATATATATATATATATATGTGTGTGTGTGTGTGTGTGTGTGTGTGTGTGTGTGTGTGTGTGGGGGGGGTGTGTGTGTGTGTGTGTGTGTACAAAAGACACCCTACTAAACACATTTGAAAAATGTTGCCCAAGTATTTGAAAAATGTTGAACAAACATTTGGAAAAATGTTGAATGTGTATAGAAAATTGATGATCATGTCTTAAAAAATGATGAACTTTTTATCATATATATGAAAATGTTAATCGAGCATTTTGAAAAAAAGGTTGAACAAGTATTTAAGAAATGTCAATCAAGCATTTGGCAAATGATAATCTTAAATGCGTATGGAAAAAATGTTGACCATGTATTAAAAAAATGATGAAATATTTTTATCATGTATATAAAAGTGTTAATCGAGCATTGTAAAAAAGGTTGAATAAGTATTTGAAAAATGTTAATCAAGAATTTCCAAAATGTTAAATGTGTATAAAATAAATGTTGACCATGTATTAAAAATGATGAAAAAATTGATCATGTATACAAAAATGTAATCAAGCATTTAAAAAAATGTTGAACAAGTGTTTGAAAAATATTAATCAAGCATCTAAAAATGTTGAATATGTAGAAAATGATGAACATGTATTCAAAATATGTAAATATTTTTATTTGAAAACTGTTAATCAAACAGTTTTTTAAATGCATAGAAAAAATGTTGACCATGTATTTAGAAAATGTTAAACTTGTATTTGATTTTTTTAAACATCTATAGAAAAGTGTTGAGCATGCATTTAAAAATGCTTAATTTGTATTAGAATATGTTAAACGTGTGTTAGGAAATTTTTGTTGGCATGTACAAAAAATTTAGAATAATAACCAAAAGAACAAAGAAAACCGAAAAAAGAAGTAAAATAAACAAAAGAAACATGAAAATGAAAAGAAACATAATGCAAGAAAGAATGAAAAATTTTGAGAAAAAAAAAGAGAGAGAAAAGCAACTGAATAGCCCCAAGTAGGACACGCCCCTGCAACTTACCACGAGAGGGACCTGCGCAGAGTGGCTAGCAGCACCCGTGATCTGCCTGGAGACCAAGGAACGATATCTACTTCTCCATTTCCTATCATATTTTTAACCACTACGCATGTGTGAGTGAGGCGGCCTAATGCGACACGGGAGGAGGGAAACTCTTCAGCGGGAGTTCCCTCTCGTCTCGCTTAATACGAGATACGTTATGGTAGTAAAGGCCCGGACAGCAGATTGAATCTGCTGGGGAAGGCTGTTTGGGCCTTTTGTCTCAAGAGCTCCTCCCCATCGTCTTAACTCATGTGTCGCACTATCGTGGGCTGGCCCAAAAAGAAGGACCTCGCTTGCCTAGGGATGCGCCGATTTTCCTGGTTTGCTGGTCGTGGTTGACCGGTAACTTTTGAGAAAATGAAATTTAAAAAATCAGAATTCAAAAAAGTTAAATATTTAAAAAAACTAATGGATTTAAAAAAGTTACAAATTCAAAAAAGTTCATGAATTCGAAACAACTTTGCGGATTCATCGATGAAAATAAATTTCGTGAATTTGATAAAAGTTCACAGGTTTGAAAAAGTGCATGAATTTGGAAAAAAATGTTCATGGATTTGGAAAAAGTTAAATTTGGAAATAGGTTTGTGGATTTGAATGTATTCGTGCATTTGAAAAAAGTTCGAGCATTCAAAAAATGTTAGAAATTACAAAAAAATATCTTGAATTTCAAAAAGTTCACGCATTTATATACACTAGTAAGGTACATGTGCATTGCACGCATGAGATTTGGCAACCAAATTATGAATAAATACCACACTCTGTACTTACACATCAATACTCCCGTTGAAACCTAACCAATTTGTCATCAATCACCAAAAATGGGGAGATTATAAGTGCATCAAGTGCCCCTTAGTGGTTTTGGAGTATTGACGGCAAATAGATTAAGGAACTAGTGAGTTTGTGAGTATACGGATGAGACAGAGTCCCAGAAGATTCGGTTTAACACATGGAAGACGACCCCTAAAATATATTTCTTCGAGTGAAGAAATTTGTGATGAAATTGGTACGACCTTTGAAGAAAATGAAGTGAAGACTTTGAAGCTTGAAGAATTTGTTTTCATAGTTTTTTTTCTTCTTCTTTGAGTCATAGGAAAAATCGTACTATTAAAGGGAGTCTAGGTGAATCATATTTCACATTTCCAAAGTGATGCTCAAACCTATACACAAAAGCCGCTTCGAGTGAAGCCTTTGGAAATCTCCAGTGCAGCTGATGCAGTTGCTAGCGACAATGACGAAGTTCATCTGGTTGCTGACGAATTTAGTCACGCTGAGGAGTTAAGAGTTCGCCAGTGCATTCTACCTAAAAGTGAGGAAATTGAGTGCCCCAACGAATTTGAGAGTTCAAATTCCGACCGCTGTTGAACCGCGGGCCAACTGTCAAGTGGATCCTTAACCTGACAACGGTCAAATCAGAGAAGGGCATTTATGACATTTCATGTCGGGTTGCCCTTGGCTATAAATAGCTGCCCCCACAACCACTTGTTGGTTGGCTACTCCAAGAGAACTTGACACTTGTCATACGAGAGTAACCCATCCTCTAACGATTTTGAGAGAATCCCAAGAGAGGAAAACCCAAAGCCAAAGTGATTGAGCATCACTAAAGAGATTGATCAATGTGATCCGGCACCTGTTACCTTTGAAGACTATCATTCTTCCAGACGGTTAGGCGTCAAGTTCTGAGTACACCAAGAGTCATTATGGTGTGCCGGTGAACAAGTGTGTCGGTGTCAAAACCGGCGGATCTCGGGTAGGGGGTCCCGAACTGTGCGTCTAGGCGGATGGTAACAAGAGGCGAGGGACACGATGTTTTTACCCAGGTTCGGGCCCTCTTGATGGAGGTAAAACCCTACGTCCTGCTTGATTAATATTGATGATATGGGTAGTACAAGAGTGGATCTACCACGAGATCAAGGAGGCTAAACCCTAGAAGCTAGCCTATGGTATGATTGTTGTAATTTATGTTGTCCTACGGACTAAAGCCCTCCGGTTTATATAGACACCGGAGGAGGCTAGGGTTACACAGAGTCGGTTACAATGGTAGGAGATCTACATATCCGTATTGCCAAGCTTGCCTTCCACGCCAAGGAAAGTACCATCCGGACACGAGCCGAGTCTTCAATCTTGTATCTTCGTAGTCTTGGAGTCCGGCGGATATTGATAGTCCGGTGTCCGGACACCCCTAGTCCAGACTCCTCGGTAGCCCCGAACCAGGCTTCAATGACGATAAGTCCAGCGTGTTTATAGTCTTGGCGTTGCAAGGCGGGTTCTCCTTCAAATTCCATGTACCGCCAGAGCGGTCCGGCTTCATCTTGAATCTTGTGTTCCTCGGCTTCTCGTCAAATAATGGCCCTCTTCCACGCGTCGCATGAATGCGCAAAGCCAGGGTGTCTTTTGCATTTCACCCCCTAATTGTGCGAGTCGCCCGCCTATAAAAGAGGCAAGAATCCAGATCCAAACCACACTGTCTTCCACTCGCGAATACTCCATCGAAGCGCCTTTGACCTAGCAATTGAAGGAAATATGCCCTAGAGGCAATAATAAAGTTATTATTTATTTCCTTATTTCATGATAAATGTTTATTATTCATGCTAGAATTGTACTAACCGGAAACATAATACATGTGTGAATACATAGACAAACATAGTGTCACTAGTATGCCTCTACTTGACTAGCTTGTTTATCAAAGATGGTTATGTTTCCTAGCCATGGACAAAAGAGTTGTCATTTGATTAACGGGATCACATCATTAGGAGAATGATGTGATTGACATGACCCATTCCATTAGCCTAGCACTTGATCGTTTAGTATGTTGCTATTGCTTTCTTCATGACTTATACAATGTTCCTACAACTATGAGATTATGCAACTCCCGTTTACCGGAGGAACACTTTGTGTGCTACCAAACGTCACAACGTAACTGGGTGATTATAAAGGTGCTCTACAGGTGTCTCCGAAGGTACATGTTGGGTTGGCGTATTTCGAGATTAGGTTTTGTCACTCCGATTGTCGGAGAGGTATCTCTGGGCCCTCTCGGTAATACTCATCACCTAAGCCTTGCAAGCATGTAACTAATGAGTTAGTTATGAGATGATGTATTACGGAACGAGTAAAGAGACTTGCCGGTAACGAGATTGAACTAGGTATTGGATACCGACGATCAAATCTCGGGCAAGTAACATACCGATGACAAAGGGAACAACGTATGTTGTTGTGCGGTTTGACCGATAAAGATCTTCGTAGAATATGTAGGAACCAATATGGGCATCCAGGTCCCGCTATTGGTTATTGATCGGAGACGTGTCTCGGTCATGTCTACATTGTTCTCGAACCGTAGGGTCCGCACGCTTAAGGTTTCGATGACAGTTATATTATGAGTTTATGAGTTTTGATGTACCGAAGGAGTTCGGAGTCCTGGATGAGATCGGGTACATGACGAGGAGTCTCGAAATGGTCGAGACGTAAAGATCGATATATTGGACGACTATATTCGGAGTTCGGAAAGGTTCCGAGTCATTCGGGTATTTATCGGAGTACCGGAGAGTTACGGGAATTCACTGGGGAAGTATTGGGCCTTATTGGGCCTGCGGAAGAGAGAGGGCTGCCTAGGGCAGGCCGCGCCCAAGGCCTAGTCCGAATTGACTAGGGAGGGCCGCACCCCTCCTTCCTTCCCTTCTCTTCCCTTCCAAGTCTCCTACTCCTACTACATGGAAGGATCCCTAGTTGGACTAGGAAAGGGGGAATCCTACTCCCGATGGGAGTAGGACTCCCCAATGGCGCGCCTCCTCCCTAGGCCGGCCTCCTCCTCCCTCCCTCCTTTATATACGGGGGCAGGGGGGCACCCTAGACACACAAGTTGATCATTGAGATCGTTCCTTAGCCGTGTGCGGTGCCCCCCTCCACGATATTACACCTCGGTCATATTGTAGCGGTGTTTAGGCGAAGCCCTGCGACAGGAGAACATCAAGATCGTCACCACGCCGTCGTGCTGACGGAACTCCCTCCTGCGCCTCTGCTGGATCAGAGATCGGGGGTGCGTCATCGAGCTGTACGTGTGTCAAGAACTCGGAGGTACCGGAGTAACGGTGCTTGGCTCGGTTGGACCGGGAAGACGTACGACTACTTCCTCTACGTTGCGTCAACGCTTCCGCTTCGGTCTACGAGGGTACATAGACAACACTCTCCCCTCTCGTTGCTATATCATCACCATGATCTTGCGTGTGCGTAGGAATTTTTTTTGAAATTACTACGTTCCCCAACAGTGGCATCCGAGCCTAGGTTTTATGCGTTGATGTTATATGCACGAGTAGAACACAAGTGAGTTGTGGACGATATAAGTCATACTGCCTACCAGCATGTCATACTTTGGTTCAGCGGTATTGTGAGATGAAGCGGCCCGGACCGACATTACGCGTGCGCTTCTGCGAGACTGGTTTCACCGTTACGAGCACTCGTGCTTAAAGGTGGTGGCGGGTGTCTGTCTCTCTCACTTTAGTTGAACCGAGTGTGGCTATACCGGTCCTTGTGAAGGTTAAAACGGAGTCTATTTGACAAACTATCATTGTGGTTTTGATGCGTGGTAAGAACGGTTCTTGCTAAGCCCGTAGCAGCCACGTAAAATTTGCAACAACAAAGTAGAGGACGTCTAACTTGTTTTTGCAGGGCATGTTGTGATGTGATATGGTCAAGACGTGATGCTATATTTTATTGTATGAGATGATCATGTTTTGTAACCGAAGTTATCGGCAATCGGCGAGAGCCATATGGTTGTCGCTTTATTGTATGAAATGCAAGCATACATAATTGCTTTACTTTATCACTAAGCGGTAGCGATAGTCGTCGAAGCAATAAATGGCGTAAACAACAACGATGCTACGATGGAGATCAAGGTGTCGCGCCGGTGACGATGGTGATCACGACGGTGCTTCGGAGATGGAGATCACAAGCACAAGATGATGATGGCCATATCATATCACTTATATTGATTGCATGTGATGTTTATCCTTTATGCATCTTATCTTGCTTTGATTGACGGTAGCATTTTAAGATGATCTCTCACTAATTATCAAGAAGTGTTCTCCACGAGTATGCACCGTTGCGAAAGTTCTTCGTCTTTGAGACACCACGTGATGATCGGGTGTGATAGGCTCTACGTTCAAATACAACGGGTGTAAAACAGTTGCACACGCGGAATACTCAGGTTATACTTGACGAGCCTAGCATATACAGATATGGCCTCGGAACACGGAGACCGAAAGGTCGAGCGTGAATCATATAGTAGATATGGTCAACATAGAGATGTTCACCATTGAAACTACTCCATCTCACGTGATGATCGGACATGGTTTAGTTGATTTGGATCACGTGATCACTTAGATGACTAGAGAGATGTCTGTCTAAGTGGGAGTTCTTTAGTAATATGATTAATTGAACTTAAATTTATCATGAACTTAGTCCTGGTAGTATTTTGCAAATTATGTTGCGTTGTTGCTTTCATATGTTTATTTTGATATGTTCCTAGAGAAAATTGTGTTGAAATATGTTAGTAGCAATGATGCGGATTGGATATGTGATCTGAGGTTTATCCTCATTCTGCACGTAAGAATTATGTCCTTAATGCACCGCTATGTGATGACCTATTGCGGAGCGGATCTGAGGCGTTATGAGCGTTTGGCTAGCTCAATATGATGACTACTTGATAGTATTGTGCACCATGCTTTATGGCTTAGAATCGGGACTTCAAAGACGTTTTGAACGTCATGGACCATATGAGATGTTCCAGCAGTTGAAGTTAATATTTCTAGCAAATACCCGAGTTGAGAGATATGAAGCCTCCAACAAGTTCTATAGCTAAAAGATGGTGGAGAATCGCTCAACTAGTGAGCATGTGCTCAGATTGTCTGGGTACTTCAATCGCTTGAATCAAGTGGGAGTTAATCTTCCAGATAAGATAGTGATTGACAGAATTCTCTAGTCACCATCACTAAGTTACTAGAACTTCGTGATGAACTATAGTATGCAAGGGATGACAAAAACGATTCCCGAGCTCTTCGTGATGTTGAAATCAACGAAGGTAGAAATCAAGAAAAGAGCATCAAGTGTTGATGGTTAACAAGATCACTAGTTTCAAGAAAAGGGCAAAAGGAAAAGTAGGGGAACTTCAAGAAGAACGGCAAGCAAGTTGCTGCTCAAGTGAAGAAACCCAAGTCTGGTCCTAAGCCTGAGACTAAGTGCTTCGCTACAAAGAGATGGTCCTTTGGAAGAGGTACTACCCCAAGTGATTGGCGGATAAGAAGGATGGCAAAGTGAACATAAGTATATTTGATATACATGTTATTGATGTGTACTTTACTAGTGTTTATAGCAACCCCTCGAGTATTTGATACTAGTTCGGTTGCTAAGATTAGTAACTTCGAAGCGGAGTTGCGAGAATAAACAGAGACTAGTTGAAGGGGAAGTGACGATGAGTGTTGGAAGTAGTTCCAAGATTGATATGATC
The DNA here is from genome assembly GCA_021437245.1 of Aegilops speltoides. Taxonomy (NCBI): domain Eukaryota; kingdom Viridiplantae; phylum Streptophyta; class Magnoliopsida; order Poales; family Poaceae; genus Aegilops; species Aegilops speltoides. The sequence goes on along the minus strand of CM038141.1, from coordinate 354,981,845 downwards.
ATCATCACACACTCCCTATACTTTCGGGATTAGTGTTAAACCTAAATAAATGTTATTTGGCGTTTGCGTTGAGCATGACTATGATTTGATCATGTTTATTGTGATACGGTTATTCATTTGAAGTTAAAGAATAATTGTTATTCTGTTTACATGAATAAGACCTTCGATGGTTATACACGCAATGAAAATAGTTTCTTGGATCTCGATCGTAGTGATACACATATTCATAATATTGATGCGAAAAGATGCAAAGTTAATAATGATAGTGCAACTTATTTGTGGCACTGCCGTTTGGGTCATATCGGTGTAAAGCGCATGAAGAAACTCCATAAAGATGGATTTTCGGAATCACTTGGTTATGAATCATTTGATGCTTGCGAACCGTGCCTTTCGGGCAAGATGACTAAAACTCCGTTCTCCGGAACAATGGAACAAGCTACTGACTTATTGGAAATAATAAAAACCGATGTATGTGGTCCAAATGAGTGTTGATGCTTGTGGCAAGTATCGTTATTTTCTAACCTTCACAAGATGATTTGAGCAGATATGGGTATATCTACATGATGAAACATAAGTCTGAAATAGTTGAAAGGTTCAAAGAATTTCAGAGTGAAGTGGAAAAATCATCGTAACAAGAAAATAAAGTTTCCGCGATCTGATCACGGAGATGAATATTTGAGTTACGAGTTTGGTCTTCAATTAAAACAATGTGGAATAGTTTCACAGCTCACGCCACCTGGAACACCACAACGTTATGGTGTGTCTGAACGTCATAACCGCACTTTATTGGATATGGTGCGATCTATGATGTCTCTTATTGATTTACCATTGTCGTTTTGGGGTTATGCATTAGAGACAGCTGCATTCACATTAAAAGGGCACCATCTAAATCCGTTAAGACGACACTATATGAATTGTGGTTTAGCAAGAAACCAAAGTTGTCGTTTCTTAAAATTTGGGGCTATGCTTATGTGAAAGTTTTTCAACCTGATAAGCTCAAACCCAAATCGGAGAAGTGCGTCTTCATAGAATACCCAAAGGAACTGTTGGGTACACCTTCTATCATAGATCCGAAGGCAAGATATTCGTTGCTAAAAATGGATCCTTTCTAGAGAAGGAGTTTCTCTTGAAAGAAGTGAGTGGGAGGAAAGTAGAACTTGATGAGGTAACTGCACCTCCTCCCTTATTGGAAAGTAGTTCATCACAGAAATGAGTTCCAGTGATTCCTACACCAATTAGTGAGGAAGTTAATGATGATGATCATGAAACTTGAGATCAAGTTGCTACCAAACCTCGTAGGTCTTCGAGTAAGATCCGCACGAGTGAGTGGTACGGTAATCATGTTCGGAAGTCATGTTACTAGACCATGATGAACCTACGAACTATGAGGAAGCGATGATGAGCCCAGATTCCACGAAATGGCTTGAGGCCATAAAATCTGAGATATGATCCATGTATGAGAACAAAGTATGGACTTTGATTGACTTGCTCGATGATCAGCAAGCCATGTTAAATAAATGGATCTTCAAGAGGAAGACGGACGTTGATAGTAGTGTTACTATCTACAAAGCTCGACTTGTCGCAAAAAGGTTTTTTCGACAAGTTCAAGGTGTTGACTACAATGAGATTTTCTCAACTGTAGCGAATCTTAAGTCTGTCCGAATCATGTTAGCAATAGCCACATTTTATGAAATTTGGCAAATGGATGTCAAAACTACATTCCTTAATGGATTTATTAAAGAAGACTTGTATACGATACAACCAAAAGATTTTTTCAATCCTAAAGGTGCTAACAAAATGTGCAAGCTCCAGCGATCCATCAATGGACTGGTGCAAGCATCTCGGTGTTGGAATATACGCTTTGATGAGTTGATCAAAGCATATGGTTTTATACAGACTTTTGGAAATGCCTGTATTTACAAGAAAGTGAGTGGGAGCACTACAACATTTCTGATAAGTATATATGAGTGACATATTGTTGATCGGAAATAATGTAGAATTATTCTGCAAAGCATAAAGGAGTGTTTGATAGGAGTTTTTCAATGAAAGACCTCGGTGAATCTGCTTACACATTGAGCATCAAGATCTATATAGATAGATCAAGACGCTTGATAAGATTTTTTCTATGAGTACATACCTTGATAAATTTTTGAAATAGTTCAAAATAGAACAGTCAAAGAAGGAGTTCTTGCCTGTGATGCAAAGGTGTGAAGTTGAGTAAGACTCAAGACCCGACCATGGCGTAAAATAGAAAGAGAATGAAAAGTCATTCCCTATGCCTCGACCATAGGTTCTATAAAGTATGCTATGCTATGTACCGGACCTATTGTATACCTTGCTCTATATTTGGCAAGGAGTACAATAGTGATCTAGGAGTAGATCATTTGGACATTGGTCAAGAATATCCTTAGTAAGGACTAAGGAGATGTTTCTCGATTATGGAGGTGATAAAAGAGTTTGTTGTAAAAGTTACATCAGTGCAAATTTTTACACCGATCCAGATGACTCTAAGTCTCAACCTGGATACATATTGAAAGTGGGAACAATTAGCTAGAGTAGCTCCGTGCAGAGCATTGTGGACATAAAATATTTGCAAAATACATACGGCTCTGAATGTGACAGACCCGTTGACTAAGCTTCTCTCATGAGCAAAACATGATCACACCTTAGTACTCTTTGGGTGTTAATCACATAGCGATGTGAACTAGATTATTAACTCTAGTAAACCCCTTGGGTGTTGGTCACATAACGATGTGAACTATGGGTGTTAATCATATACAGATATGATTATTGGTGTTAAATCACATGGCGATGTGAACTAGATTATTGACTCTAGTGCAAGTGGGAGACTGAAGGAAATATGCCCTAGAGGCAATAATAAAGTTATTATTTATTTCCTTATTTCATGATAAATGTTTATTATTCATGCTAGAATTGTATTAACCGGCATAATACATGTGTGAATACATAGACAAACATAGTGTCACTAGTATGCCTCTACTTGACTAGCTTGTTTATCAAAGATGGTTATGTTTACTAGCCATGGACAAAAGAGTTGTCATTTGATTAATGGGATCACATCATTAGGAGAATGATGTGATTGACATGACCTATTCCGTTAGCCTAGCACTTGATCGTTTAGTATGTTGCTATTGCTTTCTTCATGACTTATACAATGTTCCTACAACTATGAGATTATGCAACTCCCGTTTACCGGAGGAACACTTTGTGTGCTACCAAACGTCACAACGAATCGGGTGATTATAAAGGTGCTCTACAGGTGTCTCCGAAGGTACATGTTGGGTTGGCGTATTTGAGATTAGGTTTTGTCACTCCGATTGTCGGAGAGGTATCTCTGGCCCTCTCGGTAATACTCATCACCTAAGCCTTGCAAGCATGTAACTAATGAGTTAGTTATGAGATGATGTATTACGAGCGAGTAAAGAGACTTGCGGTAACGAGATTGAACTAGGTATTGGATACCGATGATCAAATCTCGGGCAAGTAACATACCGATGACAAAGGGAACAACGTATGTTGTTATGCGGTTTGACCGTAAAGATCTTCGTAGAATATGTAGGAACCAATATGGGCATCCAGGTCCCGCTATTGGTTATTGACCGAGACGTGTCTCGGTCATGTCTACATTGTTCTCGAACCGTAGGGTCCGCACGCTTAAGGTTTCGATGCGATGTTATATTATGAGTTTATGAGTTTTGATGTACGAAGGAGTTCGAGTCCCGGATGAGATCGGGTACATGACGAGGAGTCTCGAAATGGTCGAGACGTAAAGATCGATATATTGGACGACTATATTCGGAGTTCGGAAAGGTTCCGAGTCATTCGGTATTTATCGAGTACCGGAGAGTTACGGAATTCGCCGGGAGAAGTATTGGGCCTTATTGGGCCTGCGGGAAAGAGAGGGGCTGCCTAGGGCAGGCCGCGCGCCCCAAGGCCTAGTCCGAATTGGACTAGGGAGGCCGCACCCCTCCTTCCTTCCTTCTCTCTTCCCTTCCTAGTCTCCTACTCCTACTACATGGAAGGATCCTAGTTGGACTAGGAAAGGGAATCCTACTCCCGATGGGAGTAGGATTCCCCAATGGCGCCCTCCTCCCTAGGCGGCCTCCTCCTCCCTCCCTCCTTTATATCACGGGGCAGGGGGCACCCTAGACACACAAGTTGATCATTGAGATCGTTCCTTAGCCGTGTCGGTGCCCCCTCCACGATATTACACCTCGGTCATATTGTAGCGGTGCTTAGGCGAAGCCTGCGGCAGAGAACATCAAGATCGTCACCACGCCGTCGTCTTGTGGAACTCCCCTAACGCCTCTGCTGGATCGGAGATCGGGGTGCGTCATCGAGCTGTCGTGTGTCAAGAACTCGGAGGTACCGAGTAACGGTGCTTGGATCGGTTGGACCGGAAGGCGTCGACTACTTCCTCTACGTTGCGTCAACGCTTCGCTTGGTCTCACGAGGGTGCGTAGACAACACTCTCCCCTCTCGTTGCTATATCATCACCATGATCTTGCGTGTGCGTAGGAATTTTTTTTGAAATTACTACGTTCCCCAACAGCAATCCATTCCATCATGGATCGTCAACGCGGCTCTTCTTCACGCGCTCCCAGCCCACCGCCAGGGAATTGGAGGAGGTGCTCTATTTCGCACAATGAGCTAGTAAAGCTCCAAACGGGGGGATTTCTCCCTCCGGCCTTCATGGTCCCAGTCCGGGCCGGACTGGTTACTTATCAAGGTGGGAGGCAGGCGGAGGACACTCCAAACCCTAATAAGGGGGAGCGAGTATGCTTTGTTCCCTATCTGATAAGGGGACTCGGATTTCCAATACATCCGTTCCTCCGCGGGCTCCTGAAGTTCTACGGACTCCAGCTCCACCACCTCACGCCCGCCTCTGTCCTGCATATCACGGGCTACGTAGCTCTTTGTGAGCTATTCCTGGGCATCGAGCCCCATTTTGCGTTATGGAAGAGGCTGTTTGCCTCGTACCCGTTCTCACCAGGGGTCCATATATCAAGTGGGCGACGCCAAATATGGCGCATCGCCGGGACGGATACCTATCCGGCACTCCCAAGAAGGCGTCCAAGACTCGCCCTCGGGTGGTTTTATATAGGAGACGCCCATTGCGGACCAGTTCGGATCGGCCTCCGGAGTTTAGTGCCGCTCCCTTGAAGAAACGCCTCGGTGGCGCCCATGAGCCCCCGATTGGAGGAAGACAAGAGCGTCCACTACTTGATGGGCGGATAAGATTAATGGCTCATTCGGCTTGACCATGATCGAGTCATGGCAACATGCATCAGCGAGGGTACAGCCACTGCAATACGCAGGCCACCCCATGTGGGATTTCAGCGGGAAGACGATGCTACCGGCACGGCGCAAAAGGGCGGGTTCGACCGAGGATCTAGTGAAGATCTGTCTAGCCTGTACAAGGGGGAGAAGGAGGATTTCCTTCGGACGAACCCTTTGAATGGGTTTTCCATGATCAACCCTAGAGGATGGGTAAGTGAACACCTTGAAGGGCTCAACCCATGCTTTCAAGTTTAAGCTTCTTACATTATGTCTTGGTAGCGCAGATCTACGCCGGTTGTGGAGGACATGGTGAGTCCTGCTCCGCAACCCGAGGATCCAGAAGGATCCCTGGATCCGGCCTCCGAAGAGGACCCGGACATCAAGGTGGAGCTGATCGACGAGGTGTATCACCAGCTCAGCATAGACAATGCTTTGGTCGCTATTACGGCGGACTACCCCGGGCTAAGTCCGGCTTCCCGGGTGACCGAGACCGAAGTCCGGACACCATTATCTCATCCCTGCCCATTTCTGACCTTCGCGAACGATGGTATTTTGCAGGAAGCGCCTTTACGGCAGGAAGCCGAGCCCGCGGCGGCCGACCAACAGAGGTCAGTCCGAACCAGCAGGCGGAAAAGGAGTATAGTGCGGATGGAAACGTCGCCGCAAAGGTATAGCTCATATTTGAATTTTTAGAGCAACGTTCCAAGGAAACGTCTGAGTGCTCATGATCTTTGTAGGAGAAAAAGCGCGCCCGGATCATGCGGCGCAGAATTGCCAATCCGACCAACACGGCCGGCTCCAGCGCCCGGCACGGAGGGAGGCAAGCGCAAACGCGAGCGGATCCTTCTCCAACGGAGGATACCGGCTGACTCGTCCGCCACCAAGTTTGAGGTGGAGAGCGCCATGAACCATAGGCGCCGCCGGACAGTATTTCAAGAAGCGTGCTTTTCCCCTGAGGCATTGGATGCCTTTAACGCAGGGGACGCGCATCTCCGTGCCGCTCAAAATGGTTTTACGAGCCACGGGCGCAAGATGTGAAAGACATACGGGTAAGGGAATTTTAACGGTTGTATATACCAGTAGCCCCCGAGACTTAAAGTAGTTATGCTAACTGATTTAAGGATCATTGGAAATTTTAGGCACTTAACGAGAAGAACGCCCAGCTGTCTCGGGAGCTGCAAGATTGCAAGGCCCAACTTGAGGCCGCACTTGCTGCCGCAGGAGGAGACGGAAAGACCCCTCCTGGTAACACATTTTTATTAATAAATATAAGCGTTGTGCGGCGTGCGCGCGAGTCTAAAAATGACATTGCAGGTACCGCCAGACAAGATCCGGACAGGCAAGCATTGCTACGCCAGCTAAAGGCCGGCGAGAGTATGCTGAATAGGGTTCAGCAGGAAAGGAACAAGCTCCAAGATGCCAACGCCAAGCTCGGAGAAGAGCTGAAAGGCGCTCAGGCCGAGCTGTCCGGCTCTGTTAAGGAGAATCAGTGGCTTCGTCGCGACATATATAGTAAGTGCTTGAGCGAACTCTTTTGAAAAGAAGGGTTTGGCGAGGAAGTATTTTGACATGATATGTCTTGTAGGTATACTCACGGGTCGTCCGGCAGAGGAGATGCCCATATCGATGGGTGATCAACTTCCCGAACTGTTGCAGCTACTCGAACGAGTTCGGCAGGCAATGAGCGGCGTCGTTCAGGCTTTATGGCCGTCCCTCACCCTACCCGAGGGCCTCGGAGAGCTTGCGGAGAAGCTTCAGGGAGTGTGGCAGCGCTTCCGTTTGTGGAAGATTTCGGCTTGCCGCCAAGGTGCCAGGGAGGCTTGGGCCATGGTGAAGACGCGGTACAAGAAGGCGGATCCCAACCACATGGCCGAAGTTGGACCGGTGGGGCCCGACGGGAAGGAGATCCCAGTGAGTTTAGTATATAGCCAAGTAGAGCTGGCTGCTAAATTTTCCCAGCGGATCAGAACTAGACAACTTTGTTAGGCGGGATTGAGGAGGAATACAATCAATAAATTTGACAATGTATATTATCCTTTAAAGTGACATGTGAAATGCCTTCTAGCCGGATTGTAGATCGTTTGTCTTTGCCGACCTTTTAAGCCGACCTCGGGACCCTAGAGTCCGGAGTGTGTCCGAATACCTTTTTGGTTAAGAAACAACCGTGGTATGCATGGAGACCAGGCATAGGGGTCATTAGTGCTTTATCAGACAAGTGCCCAACTAGTTATGTTATATTACATGGTTAGTAAGAAACATCTTCCAGGGAGAATAGTTCCGTTAAGGGTTCCTTTCCCTGGGAGGCATGCCCTAAAGTGCATGTGCGGACTGCAAAGAAAGCAGTAAAACATTTGGGGGCAAATAGATAAATAGGTAAAAAGTCATCTTTTAAGTCACCGACCGAATATTCCCTTAAGAACGCTAGCTTTCGGCTTCACCCGATCTGAGGTACACATCCGGTGACCAGCAATAACAATCGCAGAGGTGCTCCTTTACCTCCTAGCCGAACAATCGGGAGCGTGGGGTAAGCAGGAGCCAGGCAACCCAGCTTGGCCAAAACTTAAGTCATATCAATGCATATAATGGCGAGTAAAAGGTACATGTGGAAGCTTGACACATGTGCTGGGTATGAAACCCGTATAATTGAGCTTCTGTAAAAGAAGCCCCCAGGAATAATGAGTGCGGATGGCACATCATACGTATGCAAAAGATGCAAAAATAGGCCCGCAAGGGCTTTCAAATAAAAAGGCATAAAAAGAGAAATGAAAGACAACCAAAGTGTAAAAGTTTGGACTGGGGAAGGGGACGAACTCTTAGTCCGGCGCTAGGCATAGAATCGTCGGAGGCGGGCTGCGTTCCATGGGTTCGGCTCGAGTTGGCTGTCCGACGCATTTCGTAGACGGTATGCTCCGCCGGTCAAGACTTGATCGATAATGAAGGGACCCTCCCATTTGGGCTTGAGCTTGTCCTTTTTCTTGTCCGGCAGACGTAGAACTAGTTCGCCAACGTTGTAAGTCTTGGCCCGTACTTCTCTTCTTTGATATCTTCGGGCCTGCTGCTGATAAAATGCGGAGCGAGCCTTGCGACGTCACGTTCTTCCTCAATGTGTCCAAGCTGTCCTGCCGATCAAGCTCGGCCACTCTCTCCTCATACATGCGCACTCGAGGTGAATCATGAATAATGTCACAGGGCAAGACTGCCTCTGCGCCGTATACCATAAAAATGGTGTGAATCCGTAGTACGGTTAGGCGTTGTCCGCAGCCCCCAGAGTACGGAGTCGAGCTCCTCGACCCATTGTGTGTCGGATTTAGTAAGTGACCTCACTAATCTGGGTTTAATGCCGCTCATGATTAGACCATTTGCTCTTTCCACTTGACCGTTGGTTTGAGGGTGATAAACTGAAGCATAGTCGAGCTTGATGCCCATATTTTTGCACCATGATTTAACCTCGTCGGCTGTGAAGTTCGTGCCGTTGTCGGTGATGATGCTGTGGGGGACTCCATAACGGTGTACCAACCCTGATATAAAGTCTATCACTGGTCCGGACTCTGCCGTTTTGACCGGTTTGGCCTCTATCCATTTGGTGAATTTATCCACCATGACCAATAGGTACCTTTGCTTGTGGGTTCCCCCTTTAAGGGGTCCAACCATGTCAAGCCCCGGACATGACGGCGGGTAATGGGTATGGTTTTGAGGCGGTGGGTGGCATATGGCTCGATTAGCAAAGAGTCGACAACCAACGCATCGCTGGACAAAGTCTGTCGGCGTCTGCCGAGCCGTCGGCCAATAAAATCTCTGTCGGAATGCCTTTCCTACAAGGGCCGGGCTGCTGCGTGGTGTCCGCCTAGTCCGGCATGAATTTCAGCCAGAGGTTTTGCCCTTCTTCTTGGAGATACACCTTTGAAGGACTCGGTGGTACTTTTCTTATAAAGTTCTCCCTCATGGACCTTGTAGGCCTTGATCGCGGACTATCTGCGGGCCTCATTTTGGTCTTGGAAGTTCCTGCCTAAGTAAGTAGGCTAGGAAAGGTTCATCCACGCGCGATTACGCCATTATGACGTGGGCGGAGGGTGTTATGTCATCTGCCAATCACCGATTGGTGCGGTTTTCTCGGTTTGTCACTACGGGCTCCTCTTCCCATAAATGCGGATGGCTTGAAGAGCCGTTCGAGAAGATATTAGGAGGGACGGCATCACGCTTCGCACCGATGCGTGCCAGTACGTCGGCCGTCTGGTTATTATCTCGAGCTATGTGATGGAATTCCAGTCCTTCAAACCGAGCTGACATTTTTAGGACAGCGTTGCGATATGCTGCCATTTTCGGATCCTTGGCGTCAAAGTCTCCATTTATTTGGGATATTGCAAGGTTTGAATCCCCGCGCACTTCTAGGCGTTGAATGCCCATGGAGACTGCCATCCGGAGACCATGTAACAGGGCCTCGTATTCGGCTGCATTGTTGGAGTCCGTGTACATTATTTGAAGTACATCTTGGGCTGTATCTCCGGTTGGGGACGTCGATCGACGCCTTGACCCCAGCCCGCCAACATTTTGGAGCTGTCGAAATGCATAATCAATTGGAGTATCGCCGTACTCTTTAGGGAGTTCGCTTGATCCATTCGGCGACGAAGTCAGCCAAAACTTATGACTTTATAGCTCGTCGAGGTTTATAAGTTATGTCGAATGGTAAGAGCTCAATGGCCCATTTTGCAATCCTTCCCGTTGCGTCGCGGTTATTTATAATGTCATTGAGTGGTATTTCAGAGGCCACTATTATCGAACACTCTTGAAAGTAGTGCCGGTGTTTTCGGGACGCCATGAACACCGCATATGCTATCTTCTGATAGTGCGGGTAACGGGATTTGCAGGGGGTTAACACAGTGGATACATAGTACACTGGTTTTTGAAGAGGGAATTTATGCCCTTCTGTCACTCGTTCAACGACGAGGACCGCGCTGACAACTTGATGTGTTGCTGCGATATATAACAACATTGGTTCGCCCAAAGTGGGCGCAGCTAGGACCGGATTTGTTGCCAATATGGCCTTTATTTCTTCGAGTCCGGCAGTGGCGGCATCCGTCCACATGAAGTGTTCGGTGCGCCTGAGGAGGCGATAGAGGGGCAGCGCCTTTTCTCCTAAACGGGAGATAAAGCGGCTTAGGGCTGCCATGCATCCTGTTAATTTTTGTATTTGTTTGAGGTCTTTTGGAATATCCAAGCTGTGTGAGCTCGGATTTTAGCGGTTTGCTTCAATTCCTCTACGGATCGATGAAGCCCAGCAGCTTTCCGGTGATACGCCAAAACACATTTTTTCGATTCAGCTTGATGTCATATGCTCGAGGTTGTCGAATGTGAGCCTCAAATCGTCTACTAAAGTTTCGGCGTGTTTTGTTTTGTGACTACATCGTCTCACGTATGCCTCGATTGTTTTGCCGATCTGGGTGGCGGACATGTTTGAATCATGCGCCGATATATTGCTTGGCGTTTTTGAGTCCGAAGGGCATCGTGTTGAAGCGTAATGGTCCGTATGGAGTGATAAATGCCGTTGCGGCTTGGTCTACTTCCGCCATCTTGCTTTGATGATAGCGAGTATCGTCCGGGAAGCACAACGAATCGTGCCTGCTTTGTGGCATCGATAATTTGATCGATCTGCGGGGAGAGGAAGGATCCTTTGGGCAAGCTTTATTGAGGTCTTTAAAATCGACCGAGATCGCCAAGATTTATCCTTCTTTGGTACCATCACCAAATTTTCTAGCCATCCGGATGTTTTATATCTCTAATGAATCGGCTTCCAATAGTTTGGCTAGCTCTTCTCCCATTGCTCGTCTTTTGGGCTCGGAAAATCGTCGAAGAGCCTGTTTGGTGGCTTGAATCCTTTAGGATGTTTAGGCTGTGTTACGCCAACTGCGAGGATTCGGGCATGTCGAAGGATGCCAGCGAAGATATCCCAATTTTCCCGAAGGAATTCGCGATCTGGCGTCTACTTTGAGGTTCAACTGTGCCCCAATGGAGGCCGTCTTTGTTGGGTCCGTTGGATGGACCTGGAATTTTATTATCTCGTCTGCTGGTTTGAAGGAGGTGGACTTGGATCTTTTATCGAGTATCACATCGTCCATGTTCACCGTAGAGCGCAGCGCGGTGAGTTCTTCTACCGCTAAGGCTTCGGATAGTGCCTCGAGGGCTAGTGTGGCTGTCTTGTTTTCGGTAGCGAGTGCTATGTCCGGATCACTAGCGAGAGTGATTATTCCGCTGGGCCCAGGCATTTTGAGCTTCATGTACCCGTAATGAGGTATTGCTTGAAAAATTGTGAATGCCTCTCGTCCTAATATGGCGTGATACCCATCGCTGAGCAGGGCCACAGAACGTGACTTCTTCAGATCTGTAATTGTCCGGAGGCCGAACACCACATCGAGTGTGATTTTTCCGGTGCAGCGCGCTTCCGGCTAGGGATTATTCCTCTAAAGGTTGTGCTTTGCTTCGCTCAATCGGCTCAATCGATTTCCATTTTTCGCATAGTTTCCTCGTAAATGAGGTTTAGTCCGCTGCCGCCATCCATGAGGACTTTTGTCAGTCGAAAGCCGTCCACTATGGGACTGAGTACCAGTGCGGCTGGGGCTCTGGTTGTTTGGAATTTGGGCTCGTCGCTGGCGTTGAAGGTAATAGCAGTGTCGCTCCGTGGATTTGCTATTGCTACTTGGTAGACTTCGGCGAGTTCGCGGATCGTTCGCTTTCGCATATTGTTTGATGCGAAGGTCTCGAAGACTGTTGATACCGTGCTGGTATTGTTGGAGTGGTTTCCCGGAGCTAGAAGCTCTTCGCCACTTTTGGCCACCTGCCGTAATATCCAACATGCTCGAGGGCTATGTGTTGGGACGGCTCCCTCTGTACTATGAAGCTTACAGGGTCCATTGAGCCATCCCTCCAGTACGGTTCTGTTTCCCTTATTGGGTTTTTGTTTTTCGTTTTTGCATCGGGGCTGAGTGTAAGGCGCCTTTTACCTGGAATGGGTTTGGGGCGGATTATCCCAAAATTGATTTTCGGTTTTCGGAAACTCTCCATCGCCGCGATACTTCGTACAATGGATGCGGATCGGTAAAGTCGTAATTTTGCCACGATCAATGGCGTTTAGTATTCCCTTGTCCGTGCGATTATTGCGAAGATTGATATTGCATTTTCCTCTCGGCAGTCCTTTATCCTGTCCATAACCGGAGGAATCGGCCCGATAATGATGTCTTGTTTCAGCGGGCTCTTGTCGTATTAGGGATAGATCGCATATGTCTGGGCGGGTGGGTGGAATAAAATCCGGATCCCTGCCCATCTTGAGGCTCAAAGGCCAAGGGGTTTCCGAATTTGGAAGTTTGGTTTGCTGGGCACAATCCAGCGAGTCGGGGGCAATGCATGATTTTAAGTTCAATGCTCGATCAAAGTCCGTCCCTCCACGGGAATCCGTCATGGAGGGTTCAGGAATCCGGACATGAATTGTTTTCAATACTGGCAAAAAGTTGCCGTATTGCTCCTCTACCACTGCAACGTGGTGGGTGGCCTGGGGAGAGTTAATCTCTCTCAGATCGGTTTTAAGCCCAATCTGGTTGTAGTCCGTAGCGACTCCCAGGGCGGCGATGCGATCCAAGAGCTCGTTAACAGACGAGAGCTCTATTGGATCTAACTATTCGGCAGCTTTAGGGCTGACGCGAAGATCGCTTCCGACGACTTGATAAGTCAATGCCGAAGCGGCGGCCGGACAGGCGGTCATGAGAAAACCACCAAGCGGATAGTTTGGCGGCGGCAAGGCTCCTCGGCGAAAACACCGTCTTTGAAGGCGGGTGGAGGCATCCGCTCTATCGGTAGCGACACGAGGAACTCTCAATGAAAGCACCAATGTCGGTGTCAAAACCGGCGGATCTCGGGTAGGGGTCCCGAGCGTGCGTCTAGGCGGATGGTAACAAGAGGCGAGGACACGATGTTTTACCCGGTTTGGGCCCTCTTAATGGAGGTAAAACCCTCGTCCTGCTTGATTAATATTGATGATATGGGTAGTACAAGAGTGGGTCTACCACGAGATCAAGGAGGCTAAACCCTAGAAGCTAGCCTATGGTATGATTGTTGTAATGTATGTTGTCCTCTGGACTAAAGCCCTCTGGTTTATATAGACACGGAGGAGGCTAGGGTTACAGTCGGTTACAATGGTAGGAGATCTACATATCCGTGTTGCCAAGCTTGCCTTCCACGCCAAGGAAAGTACCATCCGGACACGAGCCGGAGTCTTCAATCTTGTATCTTCGTAGTCTTGGAGTCCGGCGGATATTGATAGTCCGGCTGTCCGGACACCCCCTAGTCCAGGACTCCCTCAAAGTGTGTGAAGGTTTTGGAAGTCTACCTTGAAGACTTACCATGAGTGATTGGACGAGGATTAAGTGATCTTAGCCCAAGAGGAATACGGTGAGGACTGTGTGTCCTGTGAGTTGCGACTCAGTCGCCCCTATCAGACGTACAGTTGATGCAGCAACTGGAACTAGTCTACCAAATTTCATTGTCTTCACCGAGCCAACCTGGTTTCAAATTCCTCAACCCTCTATTACTTTATTTCGCTGCTGAAGAATTTGTGGTCTGTGCTCTTAGGAATTTGAACTGGAGAATTTCATCTCACTATCTTTAATTTCATCAGTTCATTTTCTTCATGCATGTATGAATGTATGATTGCATGTTCTTCACTCTTACGTATCCTGATGCATGTACTCTGATTATGTTATGACTTAGTTTTCCTTGTGTCTTCACTCTGATCTTCGTCAAATTCTTCAGAGGTTGACGAATTTTCAAAAATCTCCCATTCACTCCCCTATTAGAGTAAACCTGCGCTTTCAGGATCCCAGTGCCGGCGGCTCCGCAGTCGGCGTGGTCGCACGTGGAGGAGGTGCGGCGCCGGCGGCAGCTGCTAACGCCTGAGCAGCGCCGTGACCCCGCATACGCGTTCGACACTCCCGCTTGGGAGCAGTGGTTCGCCTTCGAGCATGAGGAGGTCAGGAGGCGCGGTGTCCGTGTCATGCGGCATGGCTCCCCGCCACCACCCCTCGTCGTGCGCGACGAGGACAAGAAGGAGGAGGCCGCCTACCAGGCGGCGCTGGCTACAGTCCTCCGTGAAAGCGAGGAGGAGAAGCGACGCAAGGACGAGTGGGCGTACCAGGTGTACCAGGCACGCATGGCGGAGCCCATGGCGCTCTCCGCTGCCGGCGACTGTGTCGTGCCTCCGTCCCCCCGTCAAGGCTGAGCCGAAGCCGACACCGATCGAGCTCTACTCATGGACCGGGAGAGTGCGCGAGTGGGTCAGCGCGCCACCGGTTTGGTTGGGGGCGATGCCGACGCAGGAGCAGGCCTACCTCGAGCAATGACGGCAACAAAGGCTAGTCGAGGAGCGCCGCGAGGACGAGTACCTCGAGATGCTGGAGCACGGCGCGGAGGAGGAGCGCCGTGATGCGGAGGAAGAGGAAGAGGAGGAGCGCCTTGCCTGCGCTAGGCCAGCCCAACCAATGACGGTATAGCCCGCGGCGGACGACGTCGCTAGAGCCTAATCAACGGCGTTCTCTTGTGCTAACCCAACGCCGACGCTCATCGACCTCACCGGCCCCAACGACAAGGACGAGGATGCCTAGGGCAGCGCGCCTCCTCATAGTTTTAGTTTTACTTAATGTAAAAGTAAACTTGTGGAATCTCACCGGCCTTTGTGGCCGGCATTAATATTTAATTAATGTTTATTTGCAGTAATGTTTTTTTCCGCGCGACCTCAAAAATGAGTCGGGCCAGCATTGGACGCAAGCGTCAACCCAAACGCGAAAGCGGACGTGTTCGCCGAACCTATCCAAACGGGCGAAAACACCGTCTATTTGGGTCTTCGCGTTGGAGTTGCTTTTAGTGCGGGACTCCTGGATGGCTAGTTATCGGCGGCTCGATGTTCCCAAACTTTTTTTCCTTTGAGATTTTTTTGACGGGTGAAATATTCTTTTATTCATCACCGAAATCCACATGATGTGGGATACATCGAGGGTCATGGGGGGTGTCAAACCAGACGTGGCGACCTAGGCCCCATGAAAGAGAAAAACGAGCTAATCTATGTGCTTCATAATTAACAACACGTCCCTCGAAAATAAACTTGAAATTATGCAACGCGGCTTTCGCCCTAATCTCAGCTATGATTGCGCCATGCACCCCTAGGGTTCCCGACGTGATATCTGAAACCACTTGCTTACAGTCACTGGAGATCACACAGTCTGTCAGGTTCATATCCTCCGCTAGGGCTAGCGCCTTCCTGCATGCTACTGCCTCCAGTGTAGTTGGATTGCTCACACCATAGATAAACAGCGTCGAGCTTCCCAGATAGTTTCCTCTGTCATCTCTGCAAGCAGTTGCTGCCGCTCCACCTCGCTCATGTCTGACAGCAGCATCCACGTGAATCTTGGCAAACACCGGCGGCGGGGCCTTGGCTCTTGGGCGGGCCGGAGTAACAGGTACATGCACCCGAACCGCTACAGGTTTCTGTTGAACTGCTACTATCTATAAATCATCGATGAACCTGCGTATGAATGCTTGAGTAGATTGTGGACTCTGAAAGATCCCTTCATGTATTGCTTTCCTCCTAGCTGACCAGATCGCCCATAAAGTGACGGAGAGCAGCACAAACTTATCGTGCTCCAATATATCCATTAATGAAAACAACCAGTGTTTGGCAGAAGGTTCCATCAACATCATCATTTTTTGCACCAGCTCGTCATCGCCCAATGCCCACACGCATCTGGATGCAGCACATTCCAGCAAGGAGTGCCTCCATGAATCTGGCGCTCCGCATAGTCCGCAACTAGCCGAATCAGTCATGTGTCTGTGCGCTCTTATGTTGTTTGTGGGCAAGGAGTGTTTAGAAAGTCGCCGGAGAAACATTCTCACCTTTGCCGGGATGGACGTTTTCCATAGAGTTTTCCACGTGCCTTCCTCAGCGTTTGTATTTGAGGAGCCGGGGTTTCCATCAAGCCAAGCTTCTCTTCATTGCTTAGTGTCCACTAACATACGATATGCAGATTTGACCGAAAAAACTCCATGCTTCTCATAATGCCAGCTCCAGAAATCAGGCAAGTTGCGGGTGCATAGTGGGATGCCTAAGATAATTTGAATGTCCATTGGCAAAAAGGTCGCTTCTACCTTCGCGTGATCCCAACACGCAGATGTATGGTTGATTTGCTCTGACACTCTGACTGGTGGATTCGTTATCACACACCCAAATGGTCGCAGCATCTCCTCCCTTGGAAGCCAGTTATCCCGCCATATGTATGTTGTCTCTCCGTTCCCAATCCTTATGATCAATCCCTGTTTCAGAATATATCTGCCTTCAACTACAGCTCTCCACACTTGGCTAGGATGACCACCCAGAGTGGCTTCTAGAATGTCAGACTGCGGGTAGTAGATGCTTCTCAAAATTCTGGTACATAGGGTATCGGGGTGCTGCAGCAACCTCCACGCTTGCCTAGCTAGCATGGCAAGATTGAACAATTCAAAGTCCTTGAAACCTAAACCGCCCATACCTTTAGGTTGAGTCATTGTTTGCCAAGAAACCGAATGTGGTTTTCTTTTGCCGTCCTTACTGCCCCACCAAAACTTCCTTATCAACATGTTCAGATGTTCACACAGGCCCCTTGGCAGTTTAAAGCATGACATGGAGAAAACAGGCACTGCTTGAGCAACTGATTTTACTAGCACCTCCTTACCCGCCGATGACATGGTGTTTGCAATCCATCCCTGCACTTTGCTCCACAAACGGTCCTTCAAATACTTAAAGGCACCGTTTTTTGAATTTCCAATGTCAGATGGCATTCCAAGATATTTCTCATTGAGAGTTTCATTGGGAACATTTAACAAAGCTTTAATCTCCACCCTTAAACTCTCGGGAACTCCCTTACTGAAGAATGTCGAGGATTTGGAGTAGTTGATTCTTTGCCCTGTTGCCTGACAATAAGTTGTGACGCCCCCGATTCAATCGTACACTAATCATGCACACAAGTGTGTACGATCAAGATCAAGGACTCACGGGAAAGATATCACAACACAACTCTAAAAGTAAAATAAGTCATACAAGCATCATATTACAAGTCACGGGCCTCGAGGGCTCGAATACAAGTCTTTCGAACATAAGCGAGTCGTGAAGCAACAATATCTTAAATGCGGACATAAGTTAAACAAGTTTGCCTTAAGAAGGCTAGCGAAACTAGGATCTGAGATCGAAAGAGGCGCATGCCTCCCGCTGAGATCCTCTAAGTTACTCCCAGTGGTTGTCGGTGACCGCACGTAGTAGTAAACACGTCCAATGTAGTGGAGTAAATGCGTCGACGGTGGCGTCAGATCACAGGCTCCAACGTCTGTTGCGACATCCGAGAAGAAAAGGAAAGAGGGGAAAGAGGGAGCAAAGCAACCGTGAGTACTCATCAAAGTACTGCAAACAAGGATCTACACTACATATGCATGGGTATATGTGTAAAGAGGCAATATCGGTGGACCGAGCTGCAGAATGCGAGAATAAGAGGGGATAGCTAGTCCTATCACTACTAGGGAAAAGCCTATACAGAATCTTATCGGTGGCGCCTCAAAATAACTTCGCTGCTGCTAACTAGCGATGGCGCGGTCCGCAACAACCCGCTGCTTTGGTAAAAATATAGCGATGGCGCGTCCAGCGAAAGACGCTGCTGCTATAATTCTGAGCCGCCATGAGGCTAGTTATAGCAACAGCGCGTTAACACGACAGCGCTCTGCTACTTAGCATAGTAGCGGCGCCTTTCCCAGAACAAGCGCTCTTGCTAAGTTTCCTACAAAATTTAGTCCCACCTCGCTCCATGAAGAGAGTTTATACCACCTTAAATATGTTACTTCCCACACTTTGATAAGCACTTGATCTTCATTGAACTTTATGTGTAGAATTTGTGGCTGCAATATGAGTCTTCACCTGTTCCTAAACGGTGAGGACTCATATTGTCGAATCAATTGTACACAAAAGATCGTTGATGATCAATGTGTATTTTTGCATCTTGACATATATCGATGGCGCTTTATCTTGGCGCTGCTGCTAGATAACCTAACGATGGCGCGTTTTTCGAGCGCTCTTTGCTAAACCATCTATCTCCTCCTTGGATCCACTCACACACACAGCCACAAATTCTGCTCTGCGCCTTGCGCCCGGCGTCGCCCTCTCCTCCAGCGTCTGCGCTTGCGCGCCGCCGCCGCTCCTCCCGTCTGCGCCTGGCCCGTCCTCCTCCTCCTCCTGCTGGACTCGTGCCGGCCTCCTCCTCCGTCCTCCTCTCCACTGCGCCGCTGGCCGGCCCCTCCTCGCTCCGCCTTCCTCCTCCGTTCTCCCTCAAGCGGCGCGCGCGCCCAAGCTCCCTCAGCTCCGCCTTCCTCCTCCATCCTACTCTCTTCTCCCTCCTCGGTTTGCCTCCTTCTCCCTCCTGCTCATATGCAACATTTGATTTAGTTGATTTAGTTGACTTAGTAGAACATTTTGATTTAGTAGATTTAGTAGGCTAGTTGATTTAGTTGCCTTAGAATATTTTGATTTAGTTGACTTAGTAGGTTAGTTTATTTAGTTGACTTAGAACATTTTGATTTAGTTGATTTAGTAGGCTAATTCATTTAGTTAATTTAGTTGACTTAGAACATTTTGATTTAGTTGATTTAGTTGACTTAGAACATATTGCTTTAGTTGACTTAGTAGGCTAGTTGATTTAGTTGACTTAGAACATTTTGATTTAGTTGATTTAGTAGGCTAGTTGATTTAGTTGACTTAGAACATTTTGATTTAGTTGATTTAGTTGACTTAGAACATATTGCTTTAGTTTATTTAGTAGTTTAGTTTATTTAGTTGACTTAGAACATTTTGATTTAGTTGATTTAGTAGGCTAGTTGATTTAGTTGACTTAGAACATTTTGATTTAGTTGATTTAGTAATCCTTTGCTCATATTGCTTTAGGAAGAATGGCGCCACCACCACCACTATGTCAATTGTGCAAGTCAAGATCTTGACAACCTTGCAACCAGCAAGCTGTTCGGCATCTACTTCGGCGAGTTTTAGTCATGCGGTGATGAAATTAGATGAAATGTAATAACTATTTTATTTTTAGTGTTGGCATTACTGCATTGTGTCATTTTGCTTAGTTTACAGATCGTCCCATGCAATGTGAGGTTGAAATTCAACAAGTGACGGGAGACCTTTGTGACATTTGAGGCTCTGGGGGCCGTACACTATGGAGGTCGAGAAAGGGCGCAATATATCGCAGATTGGAGGAGATGGATGGGCCCGTTTAAATGGCTCGCATGCATCTTCTTGGTGGTGAGTTGATCAGCTTCAACTTCCGAGTAGAAAGACCCAAACTAGCTGTCATTTATCTCAACTTTGGTGGAAGATGATGAAGATGGCGAAGATGATGAAGATGATGAAGATGATGAAGATGATGCGGACCCACTTCATGAAGCCATCGTAGCTCAAAGAACAAGGCTGAGTGAGGAGGAGGTGTCCAACTTTGTGGGACATAATTCCTCCACGTCTTGACTTTGTCGGGGTGCCATTAAGTGACCCGCTTGACAAATACCATGGTTGATCGACATGATATGGTATGTTATACTTACAAATGCAAATTAATAGTGTGAATTACTTAGTATACAGTCCAATGATATGGTATATGTTGTGTGGAATCTAGTCGATGATATATATGTTTTAGTGTAGAGTTCGATCACATGCTTATTAATTGATATGTTTTTCTTATTGAAAATTGGCAAAGAGCATATCATGAGTTATGGTATCGAGCACGATGAAGAAGGCTCAGCTGGACTACGCCTTCTTGCAAGGGGCTCCGTCACAACCTGTACTTACAGCGTGGACATGGATGATCGCACACACTTAAGCTCGGTTGGGTGGAAGAAATTCCTCGATGGCAAGAATCTTCGTGTTGGACAGGCTATCCTAATTACTATCAGAACACCAACCGCCCGAGGCTTGAGGATGATGATTGTCTTGATATCATCTAGAACTACATGTGTGTGTGGCTATATCATCTAGA
Source organism: Aegilops speltoides (assembly GCA_021437245.1). Lineage (NCBI taxonomy): Eukaryota > Viridiplantae > Streptophyta > Magnoliopsida > Poales > Poaceae > Aegilops > Aegilops speltoides. The sequence goes on along the minus strand of CM038141.1, from coordinate 354,961,464 downwards.
ACTACATATGTGTGTGTGGCTATATCATCTAGAACTACATATGATGATCGTCGTCGATATCATCTAAAACTACATATGATGATGGCTGTTGATATGACCATGCATGTCTTGCTTGAGGATACATTTTGGCTGTGCATGAAATTGTTATCTTAGTACTCCTTCGTTCCAAATTACTCGTGCGTGGTTTGAACTAAAACCACGACGAGTAATTTGAAACGAAAAAGTATCTAAATACTAATAATGGTTTATGAATTTGATGAAAGATAGTACCTAGTTTCTAGCATCTGAAGGAGAGTTGAAATGGAAAATGATGAAAGAGATAGCGATGGCGTTGGATGAGAAATCGCTCTTGGTAGCTAATAGTAGCGCGTTCTAAAAGCGCTGCGATATCGTTCAACGATAGTAGCGCTGGTTAGGGCGGCGCTACTACTATGAAGTTAACTATGGCGCCTTATTAGTAAGCGCTGCCACCAGCAGCCTTTGCTAGCACTGAAAACCAGCTGCTGCTAGCCTTTTCCCTAGTAGTGTATGGAAGACTACACTTCTGGCAGCCTCCGTCTTGCAGTAGTAGAAGAGAGTAGATTGATGTCCTCCAGGTAGCATCACATAGCTTAATCCTACCCGACGATCCTCCCCTCGTCGCCCTGTGGGAGAGCGATCACCAGGTTGTCTATGGAACTTGTCTTGGTGTATTTTATTAAATATCCGGTTCTAGTTGTCATAAGGTCAAGGTACAACTCCGGGTCGTCATTTTACCAAGGGACACGGCTATTCGAATAGATAAACTTCCCTGCAGGGGTGCACCACATAACCCAACACGCTCGATCCTACGGCGGACACACTTTCTGGGTCATGCCCGCCTCGGAAGATCAACACGTCGCAGCTCTACCTAAACTGTGAGAGGTCGTCCACCGCCGGTCTAAATCCTATGCAGTGAGGTGCAGGCCCATCGCCCATTGCACACACACGCGTTGCGGCGGCGGAAGCAGACCTAGCTTCCCTAATACAAGCGAGCATTCGGTCAATCGCGGCGCGCTTCGATCGTGATGTCAAGAAGGCTTGGTGATACCACGGCGTCAGTGCCCATAAGCGATCCAGCGTGGTTGGTTAGTGCATATAGGCGATGGCGAACTCGAGATCAAATACCAAGATCTCGTTAAGCGTGTTATTTTGAAATGTCGCGGGCGCCGACGATTAGGAGCCCACCTCTCGCCTAGGTGGTCTCAACCTGCCCTGTTGCTCCGCCACAAAGTAACAGTCGGAGGCCGTCGGGAACCCAGGCCCACCTCTACTGGGATGGAGCCACCTGTCCTTCCAGCCCCCACATCGGAATCACTTGCGGGTACTCAACGAGCCAACCCGACTTTAGTCACCATCTGTATAGTATGTATATATGTATAGTATATACCCGTGATCACCTCCTGAGTGATCACGACCCGATAGTATAGCAAGGCAGACTGACAAGAATGTAGGGCCAATGATGATAAACTAGCACCCTATACTAGGCATTTAGGATTGCGGGTAAGGTATCAATGAATGTAGCAACAATGACATGCTATGCAACAGAATAGGAGTAACCGAACAGTAACATGCTACACTATTCTAATGCAAGCAGTAGAGAGAAGAATAGGCGATATCTAGTGATCAAGGGGGGGGGGCTTGCCTGGTTGCTTTGGCAAGAAGGAGAGGTCGTCAACTCCGTAGTTGAACTGGGGTCACCGGCAGTCTCGGGGTCTACCGGAAAGAAGTAACGGAGGGAGAACACAATAATAAATAACAAAGCAATCAAAGCATCACAAAGCGTAACATGGCAATACGCGGTGCTAGGTGTGCCCTAACGCGGTAGTAGGTGATACAGGCGAAAGGGGGAAACATTCGGGGAAAGTATCCCCGGTGTTTCGCGTTTTGGGACAGGTGAACTAGAGGTGAAATGTTGCAGGTTCGCTATGCTAGGGACACGTGGCGGACGAACGGGCTGCGTATTCGGATTCGTCTCGTCGTTCTGCGCAACTTTCATGTAGAAACATTTTCATCTGAGCTACGGTTTATTTTCTATGTTTTTCTAAAGTTTTAACCATTTTCTAATTTATTATTATTAAATTAATTTGAAATTAGTATTATTGCATCAGCATGACGTCCGCAGTCAACAGAGGTGTTGACTGGTCAAACTGACATGAGGGTCTCGCGTGTCATTGACTGATTAATTAACTAACAGTTAATTAGGTTAATTAGTGATTAGATTAATCTAATTATGATTAATTAACTTAATTAAATTGGTTGATTAATTAAATTTATTATTATTATTATTTAATCTTTTTTTTATAAAATCGTTCTTGGGGCTAGGCCCACATGTCATAGGGCCAGCGGGTCTTAACGGACACGGTGCTAATGGGCGGTGGTGCGGGTGCCCGAGGGCCTTGAGCACGCATGACCTGCCTTGGCCTTGCCAAAGCGGCAAAGCGAGGCGGAGGGGGATGGATGGCAGCGAGGTGGCTGCAGCAGGGAGCAGCAGGGCGGTGCCGCGCCGATGGCGGGATGCATGGCGCGGCGGGTGGCCTCCGGTGGCGATGGACGAGGCGAGTCGAGAGCAGCGAAGCAGCGAGAGCAGGGGCACGACGAGGCAAGGCAGGGCGACGCCCCGGGCATATGGCGTCGCCGTCCGGGACAGGACGAGGCCGGCACGAGCGTGTGTACGGCGGACAGCGTGAGTGCGCGCGAGACGGAGAGAGAGGGAGGGCTGGTCCCTCACCAGCGCTTGCAGGGGCACAGGAGGCGTCGAGGCTTGGTGATGCCGACGAGGAAGAGGTGGGGAGGCGCAGTCCGGCAGGGAAGCAGTCTGGCGAGATCCACGGGCGGGGCAACGAGGCGATCCGGCGATGGCACGGGATCGGGCTCCCGGGAAAGTAGTCGGGGGCGTATCCGGCGGCAAGGTGGAGGTGGGACGGCGGCGACGACGCGCCAGCGCCAGATCATCGGCGAAGCGAAGCGCCCGATCTGATGGGTCGGCGCCGAGGGAGCAGCAGGTGGGGAGAGCGAGAGGGGTGTAGGGGTGCACTAGGGTTTCGGGGGGTGGGGAGGGTTGTAGGCGAGGTTGGGCCGGCTGGCGAGTTGGGCCACGTGGGTGGTCAGCTGGGTCTGTTGGCCCAATTGGCCAGGGGTCTTCTTTTGTTTTTATATTTTATTTCATTTTCCTATTGTTTTCTATTTCTTTCATGTTTTAATTTTAGTTCCACATTATTTTCAGTTAGTAAAATATGAGAATAGCTCCTAAAATAACGTTTCAAAATAACCCTCTGCCTCAAAAGGTTTTAACCCAAAAATAAAATATTTTATTATTTTATAAAATACCAAAGGCATTTAAATAATGTTTTTGCTACCGTTTAAATCATTTTAGTGCAGTTATACATTATATAAAAATGTGGATTCTTCATCATAATCATCTATGCATTAACTGGCACAACCCGAACATTTTGGTTTTAATATTTGAAAACTTTTGATGTTTGCCTTTATTTCGCATTTGAATATGAAACGGTTTCGAACTAACGCGAGATTAGCAATAGTAATCGAGGTGACGTGGCCTCATTAGCAAAGGTTCACTGTAGCTTAATTATCCGGGCGTCACAATTCTCCTCCACTACAAGAAATCTTGTCCCGAGATTTAAGAGGTAGTGAAAGGGGGGAAGGTTTGGTAACGAATCTAGCGGGTCTTCTCATTCTGGCTTGCTCTTCTGGAAGAGGCCGATCCATAGCATTGATGTCTTCATTCCTATGCATCAATGCATCATGATGAAGTTGTTGTCCTTCCTTTAAAAACTCTGTCGTACTTACGAATAGGTAAGGGGCTACTCTACAACGATAGAATGGTGAAAGGATCGATATAGTTGACTAGAGGGGGGTGAATAGGCAACTAACAATTTTTAGCTTTTCTTTACCAAATTCAACTTTGCATCAAAGTAGGTTGTCTAGATATGCAACTAGGTGAACAACCTATATGATGCAACAACAACAAGCACACAAGAAAGCAAGGGATATAACACAAGTAAGCTAGCAAAAGTAAAGGCGCGAGATAACCAAGAGTGGAGTCGGTGGAGACGAGGATGTGTTACCGAAGTTCCTTCCTTTTGAGGAAATCGTCTCTGTTAGGCGGTGTGGAGGCACAATGCTCCCAAGAAGCCACTAGGGCTACCGTATTCTCCTCACGCCTCACACAATGCGAGATCTTAGTGATTCCACTATTGGTGCCCTTGAAGGCGGTGACCAACCTTTACAAACAAGGTTGGGGCAATCTCCACAACTTAATTGGAGGCTCCCAACGACACCACGAAGCTTCACCACAATGGACTATGGCTCCGAGGTGACCTCAACCGTCTAGGGTGCTCAAACACCCAAGAGTAACAAGATCCGCTAGGGATTAGTGGGGGGAATCAAATTTCTCTTGGTGGAAGTGTAGATCGGGGCCTTCTCAACCAATCCCGAGCAAATCAACAAGTTTGATTGGCTAGGGAGAGAGATCGGGCAAAAATGGAGCTTGGAGCAACAACGGAGCTTAGGGATGGAAGAGGTGAGTCTTCTTGGAGAAGAAGACACCCTTATATAGTGGGGGAACAAATCTAACCGTTACCCACCACTCAGCCCGCGACCCGCGGTACTACCACTCAGCCCGCGGACCGCTGTACTACCGTGGGCGTGGCAGAACCTGGACATGAATAGATGATCACAGACTATATGGTACTACCTCTCCATAGCACGGTACTACCGCGTAGGGCGCGGATGTAAAAAATTACATCCGCCCCTACTACCGCTTGAGCAGCGGCGCCAGGCCAGACCTCACAGTACTACCGCTTAGGAGGAGCGGTACTACCATGGAAGCCCGCGGTACTACCGTGCCGGAGCCCGGTACTACCGCCCGGCCTGCTGATAATACCGCTTCGAGAGGAGCGATACTACCGCCAGCCTGAGAAGAGCAACTCGGAGTCCTTCATTTCGCAGAGACAAGGTGAGACGGAGGAGAACTCCAAAGAGCCAAAGGAAAGGAGGTGCAAAGGGGACGTGTACATGAGATTCCACCCAAACCTTTCCAAAGCGGACCCCCTCTTAATAGTACGGCTTTCCTACGACTCAACTCCACCGAAAAGAACCATAGAGAAACGCCGTCTTCAATAATCTCCGAGGGGCAACAAATCATCTTGTGTTTAGTCATGATATATCTGAAAAGCTCAGTACACACGATTAGTCCGCAAAAGCATTGTCATCAATCACCAAAACTACTAAGGGACAAGGATGCCCTTACAATCTCCCCCTTTTTGGTGGATTGATGACAATGCAAGATTTGCACAAAGGTAAAGAATATAGCACAAGCAAACCCCACATCACTAGAATATAGACGAGCTCCCCCTAGATTCGTGCTAGAGAGTAAGGTGCTTTGGATGCACGACACGAATACTAGGATCACCACTCCCCCTATATTTTAGAGACAAAGCATATCTTGCAAAGATAAGGCTGACACTAAACAAGATAGTAAATATGAGCATAACATGAATAGCATGATATAGCATAAGCTCAATAAGGTAATAAGGTACGATAGAGTGCATATGTCTTACACCATATGATAAACTTAGTCTCACGAGCACAACCAAACCAAAGCAAACAAGTTCAACCGACGAAAGCAAAGCAAACGACGAAGCACACGCACACACGACACGCAAATCCTACACTCTCTCCCTGAGGGAGACCTGGACTAGGGGGTGTTCGGATAGCCGGACTATCATCGGCCGGACTCTAAGACTATGAAGATACAAGATTGAAGACTTCGTCCCGTGTCCGGATGGGACTTTCCTTGGCGTGGAAGGCAAGCTTGGCGATATGGATATGTAGATCTCCTACCATTGTAACCGACTCTGTGTAACCCTAGCCCTCTCCGGTGTCTATATAAACCGGAGGGTTTTAGTCCATAGGACACAACAACCATTACAACAATCATACCATAGGCTAGCTTCTAGGGTTTAGCCTCCTTGATCTCGTGGTAGATCCCTTCTTGTACTACCCATATCATCAATATCAATCAAGCAGGAGTAGGGTTTTACCTCCATCGAGAGGGCCCAACACAGGTAAAACATCGTGTCCCTTGTCTCTGTTACCATCCGCCTAGATGCACAGTTCGGGACCCCTACCGAGATCCGCCGGTTTTGACACCGACATTGGTGCTTTCATTGAGAGTTCCTCGTGTCATCACCGATAGGCTTGATGGCTTCTTCAATCAATAACAACGCCGTCCGGGTGAGACTTTTCTCCCGGACAGATCTTCGTGTTCGGCGGCTTTGCATCATGGGCCAATTCACTTGGCCATCCGGAGCAGATCGAAGCTATGCCCCTGCCATCGGTCGGTTTGAAGCCTAAACTTCCGGCCGACATCCGCGGAGACTTGATCTTTAACGGATTCGAGCCACGGCCCGAAAGTGCTTGCGCTGTCACGATGGGCATGATTTAGCTCTGCCACGGACAAGTGCCACGAGGTCGCACGAGTCCGCCTCGACCCATAGTTCGAGCGGATCGCGCAGATCGAGGACAGTGGCTGGACACCGCCGGGGCTGCGACTTCTCGGCGATGGAGCCGAATCGACCTTGTCCCTTATAAAGCTCGTGACTCCGAGGCGCCGGACTCCATGCCGGACTCCGAACCTCCTGCGCCCCTGCCAATCGAATCCGATTGGGCGCCGATCGTGGAGTTCACCGCCGCGGACATCTTTCAGCACTCACCCTTTGGCGACATCCTAAAGTCGCTAAAACATCTCTCGTTATCAGAAGAACCCTGGCCGGACTGCGGTCAGGATGGTTGGGATGCGGACAACGAAGAAATTCAAAGCCCACGCACCACCCACTTTATAGCCACTGTCGACGATCTAACCGACATGCTAGACTACGACTCCGAAGACATCGACGGTATGGACGACGATGCCGGAGACGATCAAGAACCAGCACTTACAGGGCACTGGAAGACCACCTCGTCATACGACATATACATGGTGGACACCCCAAAGAATGGGGACGGCGAAGAAGCAGCGGAGGCAGATTCTTCTAAGAAACAGCCCAAGCGCCGACGTCAGCGGCGCCGCTCTAAATCACGCCACAGTAAGAATGGAGATTCCGGCACCGGAGATAATAACACCCCGTAGAGTGCGAAGACAACCCCTCCAAAGAAGATTCAAGACAGAGGACGGGGAATCCAGCCCTCGAGAGAGAGCGGCAGACGAGGAGGATGAAAACTACATGCCTCCCTCCGGTGACGAGGCAAGCCTCAACGACGACGAATTCGTCGTGCCATAGGATCCCGTAGAACAAGAGCGTTTTAAATGCAGGCTTATCGCCACGGCAAATAGCCTAAAGAAAAAGCAGCAACAGCTTCAAGCTGATCAAGACCTGCTGGCCGACAGATGGACCGAGGTCCTCTCGGCCGAAGAGTATGTACTCGAACGGCCCTCCAAGAGCTACCCAAAATGCAAGTTGCTCCCCCGACTAGAGGAGGAAGCATAGAAACCTTCATCACCAGCGCACAATACGGCAGACCGACCACCCCGTGGTCGTGACAGAGAGGCATCTAGGCCCTCCATCAGGACCGTACCCGCACCGCTTCGAAAAGTCACGGGCCACGAGGAATGCGCCGGACTTATGGGATATATTGGAGGACAAGGCAAGACAATCCAGATCTATCTACGGATCACGTGGGCACCCCACGACCCACGACGACTACCGCCGCGCCGGATACATCAACTCCGGCCGGGCCGAACACAGCAGACAATGCTCTCTTGAGCTACGTCGTGATATTGCTCAATATAGAGGCGCCAAGACACCCACTATGCTTCACGAGGCGAAGTAATGGATCATCAAATCCTGAAGGGTTTAAACCCGTGAACATTGAATCCTCGATGGCACAACAGACCCGCGGTTTGGATCAAGATTATCTTCTTCATATCCATATGGCCCGCGCGGCAATCTCCACGCCATCAAGTATCTCCCGCTCAAGCTTAAAGGACTAGCTCGGCATTGGCTTAGCAGCTTGCCCGCAGAGTCAATTGGGTGTTGGGAGGACACGAAGCCGCATTCCTCGACAACTTCCGTGGCACATATGTGCGACCACCGAAGCCGATGACCTAAGCCACATAATTCAGCAGCAGATTTAATCGCCGAACAGTTACGACACGGTTCTTAACAAAGAAAAATCAAATCGCCGATTGTCCGGATGCGAGAGGCCCTCGCAGCCTTCAAACATAACATCCGCGACGAGTGGCTGGCCCGCACCTAGGACAGAAAAAGCCAAATCCATGGCAGCCCTAACATCACTCATGACCCGCTTCAGTGCGGGAGAGGACAGTTAGCTAGCTCAAGAAGCAACAACCTCAAAGAAAATGCCGGCAGTCCGGATACTAAGGACCACAATGGTAGGTCGATCGAAACAAAAACAAACGCCGCGTTAACGGCGATAACAATGAGGATACGGTAGTCAACGCCGGATTCAGAGGCTCTAAACCCGTCGTGGAAGAAGCCATTCAAAAGAACTACTCCGGTCCGTCCCAATTTGGACTGAATACTCGACCGCTCTTGCGGATACATGGCACCCAAAAGCCAGCTAATCACACCAACAGAGATTGTTGGGTATTCAAGCAGAGCAAGTTAATTGCGAAAACAATGACAAGGGCTGCACAATGACGACGAGGAAGAGACTCACCGCGAACAAGAGAGATGTAGGGTTTCCCCACAAGTGCGGACGGTAAACATGATATACGCAACCCATATACCCAAGAGGGAGCGGCGTGCACTTAGGGACGATATGCGATGGAGCCAGCCGCCCAAGTTCAATCCATGGTCCTCTTGCCTGATCACTTTCGATCAAAGAGACCACCCGACCAGTATCCGCCATGGCGGATTTGCCGCATTTGTTTTAGACCCAATCATCGACGGATTTCACCTCACTAGAGTCCCGATGGATTTGGCGGCAAGAAATTGAACCTGCTTTATCGGATACAAAGTCGCAAGATGGGCATAGACCCCTCAAGGATTAAACCTACAAAGACGACCTTCAAAGGCGTCATACCAGGTATTGAGTCCAATTGTATAGGCTCAGTCACACTGGAAGTGGTCTTCGGATCCCCGGATAATTTCCGAAGCGAGGAGTTAATCTTCGACATAGTCCCGTTCCGCAGTGGCTATCACGCTCTGCTCGGACGAATCGTGTTTGCAAAATTCAATGCGGTTCCGCATTATGCATACCTTAAGCTCAAGATGCCAGACCCTCTTGGAGTCATCACGGTCAACGGAAATACTGAACGCTCCCTCCGAACGGAGGAACACACAATGCTCTCGCAGCGGCAATCTGAGCAGCCTTTTAAGGCAATTTTCAAGTCCGCCGTTAAACGACCGGACATGGCCAAACGCGCCCGAGTAACATCAATCAAGACCACAGCACGCCCGAGCAGCCAGAGCAATGCGGCTAACCCCAGCCCTTGCATGATTGCAAGACCAGCTCTTCGCCTACATCATTACGCCCGGAGATACCATGGGCATAGGGGGAGGGGCACGACCACGACAGGCCCAGCGTGCGGCTTAACCACACCAGGGGCTCCCAAGTGTGTCACTCTTTTTTTCTTCTTTTTTTATTTTTCCACAGGACTCCGTTCACCAGAGGCCCTGTCCGGCAGTAGATCTGCCGAACTCACGATGCAACAGCCAGGGAGGGACAAGGGCTACGACGAACACTCAGGTGGTCTCCATTATGAGCATTAAATTTATTAAATACACCAGTCCGTAGCCCACCCCTGGAGGGGGACATGTTTAAAATAATCCAACCCCTTGCTTACCGCACTATTTGTATCGTTCTGCACTCATGGCAGAATTCCTTGAATAAACAATGCATCAATTTTTCGCTTATAATTGCATTCCTTTTCTTATATATGTTCATTTATGACATCTTGCATCCGTACACTCTGGTACGGCCAAACACACCGGGGGCTTATATTCCCCACATTATGGTGTGATAAGTCCGAACACTTTCACAAGTGCGGCACCCTGAACTTATAGCACTATATGCATCGGCTCCGAATCATGTCTTGGGTCAATAGTTGGGTTTGACCGGCTCCCATGTTTTGGTACCTTACGCCCGCTCACTGTCGGCTAAGGTAGCACTGGAGAACCACTGCGATTGCGCCCGGTTGAGCTGGGCGAGCGCCTGGAGAAAGCTAAAAGCGACATGATAAGGTGAGAGCTGGTCGCTGTTCGAGAGGTCTTTTCGAGTCCTTAAAGACTTATGCCGCTTAGAGCGAGGAACCGGCTTCGTCCGCCCAGCGTGATAGCGCCCCAAACTCGGTCTTCCGAATACTAGGGGCTTCACCAAATTTAAAATTATAGAATTCTATGGCTAAGTGAGAGTGTTCAAGCATTATAAGTCCGGTTGCCTTGTTCGTTGTGTTGAGCGCCTCCTAGATGGACCCAAAATGGGAACAAGAGTGCTCAAGTTTATCCCAACACCCCAAAGACTGTGGCATGGGGGCTGAAGTCGACGACTTGCCATCTCTCGATTTAATAAACGGCCGCATGTAAGGTAATATTTTAAATCAATAAGCGTTGCTTAGCGATATGAACAAAGTTTTCAGCGCAGGATAACACATTGCGAGTTTACTCAATAATTACATCTTTGGGACACTCATCCGCAATCTTCGGGCACCCTTCAGACACTCTTATAGTACATCTTGGGCGTCACGATACTTTTTGCCGGGCGGCGCGTCTGCGATAAGCCTCTCCGCATCCAGCCTACCCCAATGCACCTTTGCGGGCAAGGGCCCGACGGGCACCTTCAATGCAAAGCGGGCGCTTGATGACTTCCACCCAGGGCACGCATCCACCAGCCGCCAGACGAGGCCGGTAGCTCCTGTGCATGGCCTCTCCGAGCCACAGCGGACTATGAGGCCCTTCATGGCCTGCTCTGCTACCTTGTGGAGCTCGACCAGCTGCTTCACCTGGTCGCTAGGGGCACTGGATGTCCGCCTCAACAGCTTCGAGACCGAAGACCTTCTCCGCTGAGCTCCCTCCTCGGCCGGTAGAATGCGGCGGCATCGGACACGCCACGAGGCAGATCTGCAAACGCCTCGAGAGCTCCGAATTCGGGTAAGTAATGTAATTTACATTCACATGCTTGCTTTGCATGAAAAATGCCTTACCCGCCGCTATCTTCTTTATCGCCTCAATCTCCTGGAGGGACTTATGGGCCTCGGCCTTAGCGGCTTTGGCAATTTCAAGAGCCGAGGCAAGCTCGGACTCTCGAGTCTTCGAGTCGCGCTCCAAACTCTCATGCTTTTCCATGAGAGCCTGGAGCTCTTGCCGCACCTCCGCCACCCGCGCCTCCTGCTTCTCTCGCTCCACTCGTTCCGTGGCCGCATTGCGTTCGGCCGCGGACACGGCCTCCTTTAGGGTCGCCACCTCATTCGTGGCCCTACAGTACCCACGTTATCCTTGTTATTTCTATTGCAACCAAAATCCTTTTATGTAAGGTACAAATTTAAAAGTGGTGTTACTCACCTTCTTTGTCCTCGAGCTGCTTCTTGGCAAGGCCGAGCTCTTGCTCGGACCGCTCGAGGTCCTGCTTCAAAGCACCGACCTCCATGATCGGTCTGGCAGAGGTCAGCGAAGCGCAGCCTGCAAACCCATATTGACATAATTTTTAGCACTCTTGCATATATCTTTTTTAGATCCTCAGTCCGGTTTTTCTTTCCAAACACCGAACCGAGCATCAGGGGCTACTGTCTATGCGGTATCACATTACATATTTTAAACTTCTTACCTCAAAGCCTGTTAGAAAGCTACTGCAGGCTTCGGTCAGCCCGCTCTTGGCGAGCTGAACCTTCTGAATCACCGCACTCATGATAGTGCGGTGTTCTTCCTTGATGGAAGCGCCGTTAAGCGCCTCCAACAAGTTGTCCGGCGCCTCTGGTTGGACGGAGGCTGCCGCGTCGTTACGCCTTGCCCTTCTTACGAAGGGCCGCTGCCGGACTCGGAACCACTGCGGGTTCCGCATGGAGTCCGGCGCAAAGTCCGGGAGGCTGCCTTGCGGCACCTCCGAGCCTCCTCCCGATGGGTCCCTCCTCGGATCCCACCTCGGCGCCATCAAGATCACGAGGGTGGAGGCGGTCGGAATGGAATCCACGTCCGACGGAGCCAAGGACTCGCTCGATGAAGCGGGAAGATCATCATCGGCCGGACTACAGGTAGAGCGCGGCATTAGAAGGACACTATGTGACATAAAAGAGAAATTATAAATCATTCAGGAATCCGGATACTTACGATCTTGCCGGAGGCCTGGCCCTTGAGGGCCACTCATCGCCGCCAACGCTGGCATTGGCGGAGCTGTCCGGGAAGGGTCCTTCCTCTCTTGACCCTTCGCCTCCCCATTGGGGAAGCCTTCCTTTCTCTCTCTCCCTCCGGGAGAGTCCTCTTCTCCTCCTCGTCTTGGGAGGAGTCCGCCGAGCCATTGGACGATGAGTCCGATATCACTGGCGCCGGGAACTTCTTCGAGTTCCGTGGCCTTCTTTTTTGGCCTTCTTCTCCGCACCACATAAAGTGCCGGACTAGCAGCCCGCTAAATGGGCGTCCGCTGGGTCTTCGGAAGGGGAGCCGACAGTCTACTGTCCGGACGTCCTCTGCCAGATCTGTCAAAAGGCATTGGGAGTTTTAAATCCCACATAGAATCAAACTATGAAAGAAAGTGTCCCATAGAGGATAACAAAGCTTACCTCGCCGGCCGGGCGCTTGGTGCTGAATCATGGTCTTCCGTCATGGATGCGGGGCTTCTCCGCCTTGAATAGCACCTCCAGGCAGCCAGACGTCAGGTCAAAGAGCCCGCCAGGGTCCGTGCTGTGCGGATCGAACTCCCACAAATTGAAGGCCCGCTGTTGGCGGGGAGAATCCGTGACGAGCATGACTGGATCACATTGACAAGCCTAAGCTTCTTGTTCACCAAGGTCTGGAGACAGGATTGGAGTCCTGTCAGCTCCTCCGAACTGCCCCATAGCAAGCCCTTCTCTTTCCAGGTGGTGAGCTGCATAGGGATACCAAATCTGAACTCGGGGGCCACTGCCCATTTAGGGTCACGCGGCTCGATGATGTAGAACCACCCCGATTGCCACCCCTTGACGGACTCCACGAAGGCCCCCTCAAGCCAGGTGACGTTGGGTATTTTGCCCACCATGGTGCCTCCGCACTCCGCTTGGACGCCCTTCACAACCTTCGGCTTGACATTGAAGGTCTTGAGCCACAAGCCGAAGTGGGGCTGGATGCAGAGGAAGGCCTCGCACACGATGATAAACGTCGAGATGTTGAGGATGAAGTTTGGCGCCAGATCGTGGAAGTCCAGGCCGTAGTAGTACATGAGCCCTCGGACGAAGGGATGAAGTGGGAAGCCCAGTCCGCGGAGGAAGTGGGAAAGGAATACGACCCTCTCATGGGGCCTGGGGGTGGGTATGAGCTACCCCTTGTCGGGCAGCCGGTGCGCGATGTCGCTGGAAAGGTATCCGGCGCCGCGCAGCTTTTCGATGTGCTCCTCCGTAACGGAGGAGGCCAACCACTTGCCTCCTGCTCCGGACATGACTGGAGAAGGTCGAGAAGAGATGTGCGGACTCGGGCATTGGAGCTCGAGTGCGCGGAGATGGATAAGCAAAGGAGGAAGAAGGCGTAGGTAAAAGGTGGATCCTTATCCCCTTACATATAGGCGGACGAAGACTATGCGTCCCCACCGGCCTGGTAAAACTCTCTTATCTCCCAAGCGCCACCATCAATGGCGCGGTTGTTACCCACGTCAGTATTGATGGGAATCCGGAATAAGGGGAACACGATCTCGCGCTCGACAAGACGTGCCAAGGAAACCTTAGCTAAACGCTACCGAGGTGGTATACTAAAAAACGATTCAAGTAAAGGCTTGGTGGTGGCGTGACGTCATGCCACAAAATATGTCAGCAGATTGAACTTGTGTATATGTTATTCTCTCTACGGTGGCATGTGGAATTTATTTTGCAGAGCCGGACACTATCCTGGTGTTCACAATCTTCTATGAATTATTCGGAGGAGGAACCCGCCTTGCAATGCCGAACAATATGCGCGCCGGACTCATCATCATTGAAGCCTGGTTCAGGGGCTACTGAGGGAGTCCTGGACTAGGGGGTGTCCGGATAGCCGGACTATCATCATCGGCCGGACTCCAAGACTATGAAGATACAAGATTGAAGACTTCGTCCCGTGTCCGGATGGGACTTTCCTTGGCGTGGAAGGCAAGCTTGGCGATATGGATATGTAGATCTCCTACCATTGTAACCGACTCTGTGTAACCCTAGCCCTCTCCGGTGTCTATATAAACCGGAGGGTTTTAGTCCGTAGGACACAACAACCATTACAACAATCATACCATAGGCTAGATTCTAGGGTTTAGCCTCCTTGATCTCGTGGTAGATCCACTCTTTTACTACCCATATCATCAATATCAATCAAGCAGGAGTAGGGTTTTACCTCCATCGAGAGGGCCCAAACCTGGGTAAAAATATCGTGTCCCTTGTCTCCTGTTACCATCCGCCTAGATGCACAGTTCGGGACCCCCTACCCGAGATCCGCCGGTTTTGACACCGACACTCCCCCTTTGGCATCGAGACAGCAAAAAGGTAGAGAGGGCACCTACAACAAGGGTGGTAGCTCAGGCGGAAAAAGACTCCTCGTCGTCAGACTCCACAAAGAGAACGCATCCTCCTCGTAATCGGTCCACTTGTAGCCCTGCTTAGCCATCCAGGCAGCCTCGGGGGTGATGTGCCTCTCCGAGCCGCTGGCCACGTCCTCGCCGCACGCCCTCAAAATCATGTTGTCGCGATGATGGCCCTGCTTTTGAGCAACATGAGCTTTGTACTGACTCTGGACCTGCATGCAGGAAAGCCTCTTCATCTTGATCTTCAGCTTCTTCGCTCAAGAGGGCTCGACAGAGGGAGTAGTGAATGTAGAACGGTCCTCAGCAGCTTCTTCCTCCTCAATCTCCTCCTCGTCCACAGCCCTCCTGTCAGCCTCATCAGAAGTGGTGGTGTTAGCCCATTGTGGCTTGATGCGGAGCCTGATGGGCTCATGAAGAATCCACCCTGGAGCTTCAAACTCATCATTGGGAAAATGCTTCTCCCAAGTCTTGGAGATCAGGTGGAACAGGTAAGGCCCATAGATGGGGACCTTACGGTTGAACACGGCGAAGTGAAGTTCACACCACATGATATGTGAGACATCAAGTGGCCGAGTCTGAGCCTGACGGGCCTCCTCACAAATAAGCATCATGTCAATGAGGTAAGCATGCACCTGGCCCATGTCACCAATGCATGGGAAGAGGGTATTCCGGAAGAGCCGATGCATGATGTCAAGGAAGGGATTAAGCACCCACGCTGTCTTCTTGTTGGGAAGAGTCTTCGGAACAATGAATGGCATGAGCTTGTTCTTGTTGGTAGACTCAGATTTGGCATGAGGGCGAACTCCAACTGGCGTGTCGAGCCCTTCATCTGGAACGTTAAGCAACTCCATGAACTCCTTCCAAGTAGCAAACATCCGGCGACCATTAGTCATCCAAGTCATGGTCCTTGCATCATCGATGACGAAGTAGACTGAAGCAAAGAACTGTGCGATGATCTCTGGATCAAAATCCTTGTGGAAGGTGAGCATGTGCTCAATGCCGAGGTTCTCCACTAGATCCAAGTGAAAGTGCAACTAATCCCCAGGTGGTTTTGGTAATTAATAACAACATATATATCATTGAACTAATAGTTTCTTGAGAACATTTCAGAAAGTTCAAGGATATGGGTATGGCAATGATTGAAGATGTGGACCCTCAAAATGCTAAGGAAAGCATTGGCAAAAGCTCAAGACTCTATTTTTGGTTTAGTGATCCAAGATCACATTGAGTCTATAGGAAAGCCAATACTATTAAAAGGGATGAGGTTATGATAATGATCCGTTGCTCAAAGTGCTTAGTGATCTATCTCCCAAACTATCAGCAATCTTTCATTCCAACATATACTCATAAGTAATCTCGGTCCCACCGATTCCATAAACTCACCACACCGAGATGAACCACCTCACCATAAAGCCAAACCCTAATAATTTCGGTTTTTCCGATTCCAAACTCGGTCTCACCGAACTAGTGTTGCCAAGCTTCAGAACCTTTTGTCATCATATCGGTGTCACCGAGATGATAAAGTCGGTCCCACCGAGAATGGCAAACCCTAGTCTTTGGAAGAATCGGACTCACCGAGATTGTATTTTCGGTCCCACCGAAAATCCCAACGTTCACAAGATTTGAACTTTCGGTCTCACCGAGTTGTCAACTTCGGTCCGACCGAGATTGGTCAAATGTGTGTAACGGTTGGATTTTGTGTGGAGGCTATAAATACCCTCCACCTCCTCTTCATTCGTGAGAGAGCCATCGAAAGAACTACCACTCCTACCTTACATTTCGAGAAGAAAACTACCTACCCTTGTGTTGAGATCAAGTTGCTCCACTCCCACCATATGAAACTTGATTTCTAGCCTTCCCAAGTTGCTTTCCACTCAATCCTTTCTTCCACCACAGCCAAATCAGTGAGGAGAGTTGAGTGTTGGGGAGATTATCATTTGAAGCACAAGAGCAAGGAGTTCATCATCACCAACACCATCTATTACCTTTTGGAGGGTGGTGCCTCCTAGATTGGTTAGGTGTCGCTTGGGAGCCTCCGTCAAGATGTGGAGTTGAACCAAGAAGTTTGTAAGGGCAAGGAGATCGCCTACTTCGTGAAGATCTACCCCGAGTAAGGCTAGTCCTCCGTGGGCGTATGCCATGATGGCATAGACAAGGTTGCTTCTTCGTGGACCCTTCGTGGGTGGAGCCTCCGTGGACTCTCGCAGCCGCTACCCTCCATGGGTTGAAGTCTCCATCAACGTGGATTGACGATAGCACCACCTATCGGAACCACGAGAAAAATCTCCGTGTCTCCAAATTGCGTTTGCTCTTCTCCACCTCTCTTTACTACATGTGCAATTTACTTTCCACGCAAATACTCTAGAATTGCATGTGTAGGGTGATACTTGACTTGATCATCATTGTGAACTTGCTAAAAACTTGTCCTAATCAAAAGGCAAAACTTTTAAATTGTCAAGTAGTCTAATCACCCCCTCTAGACATACTTTCGATCCTACAAGTGGTATCGAGCTTTGGTCTCCATTGGATTGGTTTCATTGCATTGACTCCATAAGCTTGGTTTCACAACCTAGGAGAGTATGGCGCCTAGTGAGGGTAATTTTCAGAGAGGTCCTTACTTTGATGGTTCAAATTTTGCTAGTTGGAAGCATAAAATGAAAATGCATATTCTTGGACATAACCTGCCGCATGGGGCATTATTTGTGTTGGCTTGCAAGGTGAGTTCTTCGAGGAAGGAAAAGTTCCGGATCGTGAAGCTACAGCGGATGAATTATGGATGTTGCAAAACAATGCTCAAGCTTGTGACATTCTCTTCAATGCTTTGTGTCCCGAGGAGTTCAACAAAATCAGCCGCCTTGAGAATGCAAAAGAGATTTGGGATACTTTGGTCGAAATGCACGAAGGTACCGAGTCCGTGAAGGAATCAAAGCTAGATGTTCTTCAAGGTCAACTTGACAAGTTCAAGATGAAGGAAGGTGAAGGAGTCGCTGAAATGTACTCTAGGCTTGCTCTCATCACAAATGAGATTGCCGGCTTAGGAAGCGAAGAAATGACCGACCGATTCATCATCAAGAAGATTCTCGAGCTTTGGATGGAAAGTATGACACCGTGTGCACTTTGATCCAAATGATGCCAAACTACAAGAATCTCAAGCCTACCAAGTCATTGGAAGAATTGTTGCTCATGAGATGACACTTAAAGATAAGGAAGAGCTTCACAACAAGTCAAGTGGTGCTTACAAAGCTACATGTGAGCTCCCACAACCTCAAGTGACAAGCTAGTTTCCAATGAAGAGATAAGCCTAATGGTGAAGAACTTCAACAAATTCTACAAGAGTAGAAGCAAGGAAAGAAGCTCAAAGTCTAGATCATATGATGAAAAGAGATCTTCTAGTCGTGATCGAAATCGCTACAATTGTGGAAGACCCGACACTACTCAAATGAGTGTTCGACTCCCCACAAGAGAAGAGAAGAATCTCCAAGAAGAAGAAGCTCAAGAGAAGAGTCACCGAAAGAGAGAAGGAGTAGAGATGATCGTTATGAACGAAGATCCTCTCGGAGAAGCAAGGATTCGGAGAGGAAAGACAAGTCATCAAGGAGCTACACAAGAAGAAAACATCAAGCTCATGTGGGTGAATGGGTCTCCGGCCCGACTCCGACAATCACTCGAAAGAAGCTATCACTCCAACTCCGAATACAGTCAAGATGAAGGTGTTGCCGGTCTTGCTCTCGTATCCTCCAACTTCAACTCCTATGACATATTTGATTCACCAAATGAGGGAATTGGAAGATGCTTCATGGCTAAAGGCCCCAAGGTATCACATCCTGAATTTATTGACTTTGATAGTGATGAGGATGACTTGCTTGGTGAAGATGAGCTTTTACATGATAAATCTAGTGAGCCTAGTAATGATGAACATGCTAGTAGTCTTTATAGTCGAGAAGAGTCGAATGACAATGCTATGAAGGAGATTGAGCGTCTAACTAAAGAACTAAACACTCTTAAGTTAGCTCATGAAACAACTCAAGAAGATCATAGAGAGCTCCTAAGATCTCATGAGAAGCTACGCTTCGAGAAGCTCAATCTAGAGCAAGAACATGAGTTTCTAAAAGCAATCAATGACGATCTTCGAAAGAAGAGTTCTTCATATCTTGCCAAACGACTTCTCTTGTCTAATTTCTTGCCACCTATTAAAACTAAGCATGACAAGCATAAGAAAAATTCTTCATCTAGTAGTAACAATAATCATGCTAAATCCAATATTGTTGCTTCTAGTAGTTCTCTTGATTCCACTAACAATGTTTCAAGCCAAGTTACACTTGAGCAAGAAAATAGTTTATTGAAAGGGATTATAGAGAAAGGTGTCTACAAGAGCCTTGCGGAAGCAAGAACTTTGAGGAAATTGTTCGCAAGCAAGGAAGGCACCTAAGAATCAAGGAATTGGTTTTGAGCGAAAGTTCAACGCCGAGGGTGTTGAATGGGAAGAAGGTCAATATCCCACTCCTAAGTTTGTTTCTCAAAAGGAGAAGTATGATCCTACTTCTTCCAATGTGGAACAAACTCAAGATGACCTTCCACCACAAGACCACAAGCTAAAAGGCAAGGACAAGCTTCAAGAGGAGATTGATGCATTCATTGAAGCACCTAGAGCCATGGTCAAGTGGGTTCCCAAGGAAACGCCAAGTTCTACTTCAAGCTCAACTACTACCCCAAGGATTCCCATCAAGATGATGTGGATCCCAAGAAGAAGAACTAGAGAGTTCTTGAGGGTGACTCCGCCAACATACTTCACTCACATTCATTTTGGCAAGGACTTGTGCAATCAACTTCCACATCTTGCACTAGTTCATGGAGTCACAAACCCTCTTGTTGGTAAGTCAAGGACAAGGTAATCATTGCTTTCATGGACATCATCTATTGTGTACTTCAATCTATGTCCATGGATATCTTTGTTTGTTCCTTGTGGGACTAACCCATGTAGGTATTGAAAGTGCTCGAATCCAAAGGATTGCTCCCAACTCTTGATGATCTTCATCAACATTGAGCATCCACATCTTCAACATCTACATGAAGTCTTCTACGACAACCCAAGGTTAGTTTGACCCTTTAAAAGGGTTCTCACATCAAGGGGAGCTTTGCTCTAAAGAAATGAGCTAAAGCATCTTCAAATGATGTGAACACATTAATGCTTTATGTAAAAGTGGTAACCCCACTTGTGCTTAAACGATGAGTATGACCTATGATCAAATGTTCTCATTTGACTCCTAAGTCAATATACTCATATATAGATGACCTAGTCATCGCTAAATTGTGTGCTAGCAGCTAGTGTTTTGTTTGTGCATGTTTGACACATATTTCATTTGCTATCTTATTGTGTGAGCATGTTGGATGCATAATTTTATCCATTCGAGGACATCCATTTGTTGCTTTGGTCTTTTGGATATTTTCTTTTGACCAAATGGATGGACAAGAATGCCTAAGTTCCTCCCCTAGCTATCTATGCTTTCTTGTCTCAAATTCTATTCATGCTTATATCACAAACTTTGATCAAGTCTTTTTCGGACACACCGAGTGAGGAGCAATCGGAGCCACCGATCCGTCAAAAGCTTAAATTCCAAAACCTTCTAAGTATTTTCGGTCAAACCAACCCACTCAAATCGGACGGACCAAATCACTTGATTGATCTAGGTTTTCACCTCGGTGAAACCGAAGTTAAAATTTCGGCGTGATCAAGTGAGTAATCGCTTGCGTTAACCATCTCGGTGCCACCGAAGTTTTACAACTTGGTCCCACCGACACCGAAGGGTATATATACCGAGGGCGCGCTGATTCTTTCTTCAAAACGCCTCGCCCCAAACCCTTTGTCGCCATCGCCGTGGTCTCCGGATCGCCTCCGTGCCGCTCAGGCGCCGCCATGGTCTCCGTCGCCGTCAACGGACAATCTCTCGCGTTGCAGTTGCCAGAGAGAAACTCCACCAAGTTAGGGTGAGTTTCGATCCCTCTCGTGTTTCAACCTCCGATTCAATACACGATTGGTTTGCCCAGCTTCTTGCCACGTTTGAGATCTTCCTATCCAGCAGATTAGTTCTTAGAACGAAATTCGAGTAAAAGTTTTAGGGTTAGGTTTCACGAACACATCTCGGTGAGACCGATTCTACATTCTCGGATCGACCGATTTGGCCTCTGGCCATTGATCGCACTTTTCGTCCAACCGAAGTTGTGCAAATCGGTGTGACCGAAATGAGGATTTAGTGAAACCCTAGTGTTCTCGGCTAGATCGAAACCCATTTCGTCCAACCGAAAGTGGTGTGAAGGGTTCTGTTTAGACACTTCGATTCACCGAATTTTAGACTCGGTCCGACCAAATGCATTCTGTGAAAACCTAAAACTGAAATTTGAACTCATTCTTTTGCAAAATCTTCTGCTTTGTGATAACTCTTCTATTCTGCCTATACCTTATCTATTCACAGGTTGTCAGCCATGTCAGATGCCAGTGACAGCCAGAACAGATCTGAATCACCAATTGAGATTCCAGAGGTAGGCACTAGTCCTGAAGCCAGCAGCTTTTCTGATGATGGTGAGAGGAGCACACCAAGTGGTTTGCCTCCTGCTGCCACCAGGGCCAGGAAGAAGAGGAATTCTGATGAAGAGGATTCTGATTTCATAGCTGAGGAAGAGATTTCATCTAAGCCTAAGAAGAAAGTGGTTGCCAAAGAGCATCAAGGGCAACAAACCAAGAAAGGCACCAGCAAAGTGAAGAAGTCCACAGTTGCCAAGAAGTTGAGCATGGAAGAAGAAACCTCGAGCAAGGTAAAGAAAACTTCCAAGAGGAAGAGGATAGTGCATGATGAAGCTGATGATGATTCTGATGAGGAAGCACCCCAGCCTCCTCAGAAGCCTAAGTTGATGGGAGATGCCATCGTAGGCAGAGCACCTACAAAGTCTAAGCCTTCGCTTCCAAAGAAAGGCAGCTCAAGCCAAGCCTGCCGCCAAGCCCAAGAAAACAGTGAGAAACATTCCTGCTTCAGAAAAGAAGAAAGATAATGTGCCACCAAATGAGTCGATGATGAGGCACCAGATTGCTGAAACTTCGCCGAGATTGCCATCCACAATGATGCTCATCCTCGAGCTGAAAACATGAAGGAAAGAAAGGACAAAGGTCTCGGGCTATGGAGACAAGCTGATCCATATGCCATAAGGAGAAGGACTGCTGTTGACTCAAGGTTCCACACCAGAGAGCAACAAGATTTCTATGAGATAGTGCTTATGGACAAGAAGCCCATTGTTGCTGACACTAGATATGTTGACTGGGCATATATTGACAGTGAAGAGCACAGAGACTACTTTCCACATGTGCATGAGAGCTTCACTGTATGTGGTGTTGCTGAGTTCGTTGGTCAGAAACTGACAGCTTGGAATGATGAGATGATCATGCAATTCTATGCCACGGCTCATTTCTATCCAGATGGCAGGATTGTATGGATGACTGAAGGTCAGAGATTCTCTTCTATTGTTGAAGAGTGGGCAGCACTGCTGAATGCTCCAGTGTCAAGACAAGATGATGTTGATATCTATGGAATTCCCAAGAAAAACCATGAGTCTATGAAGAACATGTACAATGAGGTACCACTAAGGATGTAGAGTTCGAAGCTCGCTCGATGTATCATCTCCAGCAGGTCTCCCTACCACTAACACAATCTCGAGGCATACCTTGATGCCCAAGTCCGAGATCATCGCATGATAAGAGGCTATTCAATCAACATGCTGCATATACTAGATCGAAGGCACCTTTCAAGGTGATGGACCCGATAGTTGAGACTATCAAGAGGACTGCAGCAGACTGTAAGAGGTCATGTGGTTTTGCCCCGCACATTCAGATGCTTATCAATGCCAAGTTTGGCACGGGCACCTACTTGTTGGATAGACCCCACTTGCCACCGCAGCCCGAGCATGAGGATAATGAAGTTGTGATGACCGAGGATGATCCCACGTCTGTTGAAGGTCAAGCTAAGTCCGAAGCTACCAAACAAGCCAAAGCTGAGAAGGAAGCAAGAGCAGCAGCAGCTAAACCCAAGAGTGTTGGAGAGCAGATCCTTGAAGCTACCCAGAGGATTGAACCACGCCTGCCAAGATAGTGCGCCTCAGGAGAGTCTTGAGAGGATAGTTGAAGACAAGTTCCATGCTCGATGTCAAGTCGATCAAGTGCAAGTCATCACAACAAGCTTGAGGCAGATATCGAGGAAGCTAAGAGGAGAAGGCAGAGCTCATGAAGGAGATGGAAGATGATCTAGTCCAGATGATTATGAGCAGCCCGCTCAGTTCCCACAAGACCCAGATCACCTGCTATTCCAAAGGATGACACCGTGGTTATCAGATCAAGACCTCCCACAGCTCCATCGGCCCAGCCCAGCCCAAAGGTCCACTCCTCCAGCTCCACAGACTTCACCAAGCCTTTGCAGATGCAGCTATCTCCACTCCATCAACCTGCATAGAGCCGCCAGCAGAGTCCCTAGTGACGCTTAGCTCTATACCTTTCGAACTTTTGGTAACTTGTTGCCAAAGGGGAGAAATTGTATAGATCATAGGACTTCGAGAGAGAGTGCTCGCTTTTGCTCTTTCGCTTCATTTGCGGTTTCCTTGAGATACTTTTGAGTTTTCTCGAGACATTCGTGTGTTTGATACTACGCTTGTTTCTACTTTGATGAGTGCTTGATCATACTATGCCTTAATGTGTGCTTAATGCTCATCATATGCTATTCATATCTTGTATGATCATTTACTCATGTCTTGGTGATTGGGTGCATGTTATTCATTCTTATCATTTTGTGCGCTTCCACCAAGATGTATGTGACATGGAAGAGTGACCCATGATCCTAATCGATTGTGCATTTGCATTCAAACGCAAATCTTAAATAATGCACAAATTTAGGGGAGCTCTTGCTTATCACATACTTCTCAAAGCTTATTTATATTATTCATTGATTATATCATTTGTCGAAGCTTTGATCTATATCTTGTCATCAATTACCAAAAGGGGAGATTGAAAGTGCAACTAATCCCCGTGTGGTTTTGGTAATTAATAACAACATATATATCATTGAACTAATAGTTTCTTGAGAACATTTCGTAAAGTTCAAGGATATGGGTATGGCTATGACTCAAGATGTGGACCCTCAAAATGCTAAGGAAAGCATTGGCAAAAGCTCAAGACTCTATTTTTGGTTTAGTGATCCAAGATCACATTGAGTCTATAGGAAAGCCAATACTATTAAAAGGGATGAGGTTATGATAATGATCTGTTGCTCAAAGTGCTTAGTGATCTATCTCCCAAACTATCGCAATCTTTCATTCCAACATATACTCATAAGTAATCTCGGTCCCACCGATTCCATAAAGTCACCACACCGAGATGAACCACCTCACCACAAAGCCAAACCCTAATAATTTCGGTTTTCCGATTCCAAACTCGGTCTCACCGAAACTAGTGTTGCCAAGCTTCAGAATCTTCACATCATATCGGTGTCACCGAGATGATAAAGTTGGTCCCACCGAGAATGGCAAACCCTAGTCTTTGGAAGAATCGGACTCACCGAGATTGTATTTTCGGTCCCACTGAAAATCCCAACGCTCACAAGATTTGAACTTTCGGTCTCACCGAGTTGTCAACTTCGGTCCGACCGATATTGGTCAAATGTGTGTAACGGTTGGATTTTGTGTGGAGGCTATAAATACCCTCCACCTCCTCTTCATTCGTGAGAGAGCCATCGAAAGAACTACCACTCCTACCTTACATTTCGAGAAGAAAACTACCTACCCTTGTGTTGAGATCAAGTTGCTCCACTCCCACCATATGAAACTTGATTTCTAGCCTTCCCAAGTTGCTTTCCACTCAATCCTTTCTTCCACCACAGCCAAATCAGTGAGGAGAGTTGAGTGTTGGGGAGATTATCATTTGAAGCACAAGAGCAAGGAGTTCATCATCACCAACACCATCTATTAC
Source organism: Aegilops speltoides (assembly GCA_021437245.1). NCBI lineage: Eukaryota > Viridiplantae > Streptophyta > Magnoliopsida > Poales > Poaceae > Aegilops > Aegilops speltoides. The sequence goes on along the minus strand of CM038141.1, from coordinate 354,936,737 downwards.
CTTTTGGAGGGTGGTGCCTCCTAGATTGGTTAGGTGTCGCTGGGGAGCCTCCACAAGATGTGGAGTTGAACCAAGAAGTTTGTAAGGGCAAGGAGATCGCTTACTTCGTGAAGATCTACCCCGAGTAAGGCTAGTCCTCCGTGGGCGTATGCCATGATGGCATAGACAAGGTTGCTTCTTCGTGGACCCTTCGTGGGTGGAGCCTCCGTGGACTCTCGCAGCCGCTACCCTCCGTGGGTTGAAGTCTCCATCAACGTGGATTGACGATAGCACCACCTATCGGAACCACGAGAAAAATCTCCGTGTCTCCAAATTGCGTTTGCTCTTCTCCACCTCTCTTTACTACATGTGCAATTTACTTTCCGCTGCAAATACTCTAGAATTGCATGTGTAGGATGATACTTGACTTGATCATCATTGTGAACTTGCTAAAAACTTGTCCTAATCAAAAGGCAAAACTTTTAAATTGTCAAGTAGTCTAATCACCCCCCGTCTAGACATACTTTCGATCCTACACCAAGGCCTCTCCAAAGTACCCACGGTGCTTGTCCTGCCTCATATGATGCATGTCAATGTAGTGAACTTCCACGTAGAGGTTCTGCTTGGCCTTGATCACATCCAGAGAGATCAGATTCTGCTGCTTGGTCCAGAAGAGATCATTGCCTCGCAAGTTAGCCCGGGGATTCACATAGGGATTGAGCTTCCTTCGAATGACAAACTCGGCCTGGGGCATCTCATCCATGCCCATGACGGGCTCCTTTTGCTTGTTGGCGGAGTGCTTGGTCCTGCGTGGGGGAGCAGAGGACCCCTCTGGAGCTTCATCTTGCTTGCACAGCTGCTTTGACCCTGTGTCACGGCTGGGATTCGAGCGACGAGTGAGGGAGTCCTGGACTAGGGGGTGTCCGGATAGCCGGACTATCGATATCCGCCGGACTCCCAGACTACGAAGATAGAAGATTGAAGACTCCGGCTCGTGTCCGGAAGGTACTTTACTTGGCATGGAAGGCAAGCTTGGCAATACGGATATGTAGATCTCCTACCATTGTAACCGACTCTGTGTAACCCTAGCCTCTTCGGTGTCTATATAAACCAGAGGGCTTTAGTCCGTAGGACACAACATTACATCTCAACAATCATACCATAGGCTAGCTTCTAGGGTTTAGCCTCATTGATCTCGTGGTAGATCTACTCTTGTACTACCCCATATCATCAATATTAATCAAGCAGGACGTAGGGTATTACCTCCATCGAGAGGGCCTGAACTTGGGTAAAAACATTGTGTCCCTCGTCTCCTGTTACCATCCGCCTAAACGCACAGTTCGGGACCCCCTACCCGAGATCCGCCGGTTTTGACACCGACATTGGTGCTTTCATTGAGAGTTCCTCTGTGTCGTCACCGATAGGCTCGATGGCATCTTCAACCTTCAACGCTGTCCGTGGTGAGACTTTGCTCCCGACAGATCTTCAGATTCGGCGACTTCGCATCATGGGCCAATTCTCTTGGCCATCCGAGCAGATCGAAGCTACGCTCGCCGCCAGTCGAATCGAAGTTTAAACTTCACGGCCGACGACCGTGGAGACTTGATCTTCGACGGACTCTAGCCACAGCCAAGCGCACCGCACTGCGACGATGGGCATGATCTAGCTCTACCACGGACAAGGCTTTGGTGGTCAAGATTCGAATCCGCTCCGGCTACTTGCCCGGAGCCGGTTGCCCATGACGAGGGCCGGTGGATAGACGCCGCCCGAGGGCTTCAACATCTACGGCGATGGAGCCGAATACCGATTTTGTCCTTGCGAAACTCGTGATCCCGAGACGCCGACTCCTCGCGGACTCGAGCCTCCCGCCCCGCCAATTAAGCCAGATTAGGCGTCGGTTATGGAATTCACCGCCCGACATCTTTTCAAGACTCGCCTTTTGGCGATATCTTGAATTCCCTAAAGCATCTCTTGCTATCAGGAGTATCCTGGCCGGATTATGGCCAGGATGGTTGGAGTACGGACGATGAAGAAATTCAGAGCCCACCCACCACCCACTTTGTAGCCACTGTCGAAGATCTAACCGATGCTAGACTACGACTCGATAACATCGACACTATGGACGATGATGCCGGAGATTTAACAGACCCAAATACCACGGGCACTCGGAAGGCCACCTCGCATTTACGCCTACATGGTGGATACCCCAAAAGAAGGGATGGCGAGAAAGCAGCGGAGGAAGATTCTCTAAAGAAGCAACCCAAACGCCGGCGCCAGCGGCGCCGCCTAAATCCCGCCACAACAAGAATGAAGAATCCGCACGGATATAATAACACCCCGAGAGTGCCAAGACAAACCCTCCAAAGAAAACTCAGCAAAGGAGGATGTAGAAGCAAGCCCTCACAAAAGGGCGGCAGAAGAAAAGGTTGAGGATCACAACTATGTACCTCCTCCAAGACGAAACAAGCCCCAATGACGCATTTAACTCAAGAGCCCGTCGAACAAGATATTTGCAAATGCAGGCTCATCGCTACAACAAGAAGCCTGAAGAAGGAAAAACGGAAGCTCAACACAGCGAAAGACGCGCTCCGGATAAGATGGAGCAAAGTGCTCAAAACCGCAGACAAACACGGCAACAGCCACCAATCAAGAGCTACCCGGCGCAAGTTGCTCCTGACCGACGAAGAGGCCATAAAGCCCCCACCGCCAAAGGGCCCAGCCAGTCCATCTACGGACCCAAAAGGAAAGCCCCAATAAGCAAAGGAACACGCTAAGTGTCCGACGATAGCGGCACGCATAAGCACAGGGCGCCAGACACCCACTATGCTTCACAGACGAGGTGCCGGAACATGAATTCCCAGCAGGTTCAAACCCATAAACATAGAAGCCTACGATGGAACAACAGACCACGAGTCTGGATAGAAGACTATATATCGTGATATACATATGGCCGAGGAGAAGATCTCCACGCCATAAAATATCTACCCTCAAGCTCAAAGGGCCAGCCCGTCATTGGCTCAAAAGCCTCCCGTAAAACATCATGGAAGTTGGGAAGAGCTCGAGGAAGCGTTTAGAGCAAATTTTCAAGGGACTTATGTCCGCCTCCGGATGCAGATGACCTAAGTCACATAACTCAACAGCCCGAGAGTCGGCCATGAAATTCTCGAACAGGTTCCTTACCAAAAGAACCAAATAGTCGATCGTCCGGACGCCAAGCCTTAGCAGCTTTTAAGCACAATGTCCGAGATGAATGGCTCGCCAGACACCTCGGTCAAGAGAAACCGAGGACAATGACCGCATTAACAAGCCTCATGACCCGCTTTTGCTAGAGAGGACAGCTGGTTGGCAAGAAGCAGACCAACACCCAAGTACATCCGAGATAAGAGATGGAACGGAAAATCACGGCGCAGAAAAGAACAAATACCGAATAAAGAGAAAAGCCCAAAGAGCACGGCAGTCAATGCCGGATTTAACAACTCACGGCCAATAATAAAGCTCAACCCATCAAGGACGACAATGACGAACCGTCTAACCTACACAAAATTCGGGTCGGATTTGTCAAATCCACAGACTTCGGAAGGCTCGCAAATCACACCCACAGGATTGTTGGGTTTTCAAACAGTCCGCCGACTAAACGCCGAACGCAAGGGGCTCGACGCGCCAAGCTTAAGAAGATAAACCCCGCCAAAGCAGGCACCGGAAAACAAAAGACTTTGCCACAAGGGGTCAAAGCAAGAAACTCACTTCATGTGAGGACACGGAAAACAAAGGCGGCACCTTCTAAAAGAGCTTCGCACGGTCCGCCCAAAGAAACCATAGAGATTGGATATCAAAACCAATCACTTTCGACCACCGATTATTCCAAAAGTGTTCGAACATGGGACGGACTCCCCTGATATTGAATCCGATAATAGACGGACTACAATTCACAAATGTCTTAATGGACGGAGGCAGTGATTTAAACCTGCTATATTCAAACACAATCCGTCGGATGGGGATAGACCCTACCAAAATTCGACACAGCCGCACTTCCTTCAAAGGAGTTACGCTGCACTTTACGCCAAGTGCACAGCTCGATATTACTCAAGTCGTGTTTGGATCACCGAACAATTTTCGACGAGAAAAGTTAATTTTCCATATCGCCCCATTTAAAAGTGAACATCAAGCACTATTGGGACGAAGGCTTTTGTCCGCTTCAACGCCATACCGCATTACATGCTGCCTCTTACACTTAAGATGCCAGTCCACATGGCACCATTTCAAAGCGAGGGTCACTTTAAAGACCCCGGATTCGGATAGACGAATCCGCCTCGAGAGGGCTAGGGGCTCCCTAGCCACATACCCTTTCACAAGGGAGCTGCGCAAGACAACTAACCGCGGTTTCATATAAACCTAGCTTTACTTATTTGCACTTATTCTTTTGCATTATTTTCGCACGAACTGTTTCTAAAACTAAAATGTTCCTCTTTTCTACAGATGAACGAACGTATGCATTCCGCCCGTGATAACAGCGAACGGAGACACAGCGCAGACGCAAGAGGGACCCGTCGCAGGATTCTTTTCAGATTAAGACCCTACGTAGACCTTTTTATTATCGTCTCTTGTTGTTAATCTCCTTGGCTTCCTCCTATAGCCAAAGCGGAGCCCGACGCTTTGGCATTGGCTGCGCGGAGGACAATGCCCGCACTGGACACAAGGGGTTTAGGAATAATTCTGCCCGTTATCATAAAGTCCGAACACCTTCGGAGTGTTCGGCGCCTCAAGTTGGGCATTATATGCATCAGCTCCAATCATGTCTTTGGTCAAATGTTGGGTTTGCCGCACCTGTTTTGCCGCCTTACATTCCAGATCACCCGCTAACGCGGCACCGGAGAACTATTGCGATTGTGCCCCGCCTCGTTGGGCGAGCACCTCAAGAGAGAAAGCCAAAACTGATCATCATGATATAGCGAGAGTCCGTCACCACTTGATCAACTACCGAATGTTTAGAATTTCGCTTTGACGAAGGGCCGCTCGTCAGCACATACGCACTCGAATCCGGAGATGTGCGGTGTCATCAGGGCTATATCGTAGCCCCACCCTCGAGCTCCATTGATTAAGTGAAAGAAATAAAGCACTATAGTCCGGATTGCCTCGCTCGCTACGCTACCACCTCCTTATAACAGACCGAGACGCCGGATTAAAGTGTGAAAAGCGCTTATTTTATAACACCCCAGCACCTTGTGCAAGGGGTCAAGTCAAGATCGATCTTTCAAAGTTATACACAAGTATACTTAAACGGCCGCAAGGAGAAGTATTACTACTTGGAAGCACAAGTATAAAAAGCATTCATACTATAATCATTGATATACACGTTAATGTTCAATGGAACGTTACATTCTTCGAGCATCGCGACTTTATTATACGAGCCGCAAGATAACTTCCCGAAATAATGCTCGGCAGAAGCCGTTCCCATCCGAACCCTCGGGCAGCAAAAGAGGTGGCATCCATCTCCGGACATCGCGCTTTTACACGGGCCAGAGCCATCCGCTACCGATGCAGGTCGACTGCTTATCTCTTGATATGCGGCACCGCCCCAAGGAACTGCTGCAGAGAGGTCGAATAGCTCGCCGCTTTGGACCTCTCTAGCCACACATGTGCCACGATGTCACCATAGCCAACCCGACAGTCTATTCAGTTCGCCCATTCGCCAACTCTGTCCGACAATGGAAGAGGGCGATCCGGACTGTGGAATTGAGTCCAATATAACTCTTCCACCTCGTGATCCCCCGCTCCGAAGTGCTTAACGGCGTCACCGCACTCGCAGCCAAGTCCATGTAAGGATCCTCCGAACTCCACCGCCAAATTTAGCATACTTGGCATCCATAAACCGGCGACGATAAGAAACGGCTTGCCACCGTGATTTCTCCGGCTTGGCGCAGCTCCTCCTTCATAGCCCGCATTGCGAACGGCATCCTTGGCTTCGGCGGTGGCCTTCTTCAGTCTTCCCGCCCGATAGGCGATCCTTTTCAAGAGCCTCGCCACGGTCGGTAGCATCCTTTAAACTCTTGGCCAATTCAGCCACCTCCGCCCGCTTCGGCAAGGCGCAGCCTTTTCGCCTTCAACTCTTCGTCGCCTTCGCGCAGCCGCATCACTCCTTCGGCTTGCTCCTTAGCTTGTGCAAGCTCGCCCAAGTCTCTCCACAAAGAAGCAGCACTATCTCGCATAAACAGATATAACTTATCGAGGAGGGCTTTAACCCACTCAATAAAGCGGTTACGAAGAATTTATTTACCTTGCGACTCGTCAAGTCGCTGATTGACAAGTGCGATGTCAAGATTCGCCATGTCCATTGCCGACGACCGGCCAAGAACCGATCATCCGGCTGGCCTCGACTATCCGCCACCGTGCTTAACGGCGTATTCATTACCCGAGACATTTAGATTTTCGATCCTCGATGCGCTGTCGCCTTCGACAACCTACCGAGTCTCGTGGGCTACTATCTATACAGTATGCGATTTTTCATATGCACAACTGTTAAAAACAAAGGGTACGCCATTTTCAAGATACCTCAAATCCCGCCAAAGAAGCTCATGGCGGCCTCACGCAATCCGCCAGCGGACGATATCCTTCCAATCACCATACGCATTAACGCACGGTGATCTTCTGAAATGGACGCCTCTCAAGCAAACTCTTCATCCTCCCGCCGACTCGTGGGCGTTGAACTTTTGGCCCCTCCGACTCAGGACGCCTCCGTGATTTACACTTCGGCTCGCCGCCTCATCTGGCGGCGCGCAGACGGAGGCGACGCTTCCATCATCTCCTAAGAAGATCCGAATCATGACATAAATATTTTGGTTACCTACAGTAGCGTAAATGAAGGTACTTCCTCATTAAACTTTCTTTCATACTCACGGCTCGTTGGAGGGCTGGTCCTGGGCGATGATTGAGCGTCCGGATTCTCTCCGGACGCCGACCCCGGTGGAGATTTCTTCCCACGCTTAGGGCTGGGACCTCCGGATCTTCGGAGGCGGTCCTTTCTCTTCCAAGGAGGGATCCTTGGTTCCTCCTCTTCGCCGCCCCTTGGACGAAGTATTCGCCTTTATCTCCCCCGCCGCCTCTCGTGGCGCAACCTCCAACATTCTCGACCAGACGGGCTCCAAGGCGGTCTCTCGGGAGGGGGCCGACACCTTATCAGCCTTGATCGCGCCACCCATTCCTGTAGAGAATAAAAAGGGTCAGAGATGATCTTTTGAAAGGCATACAGATAGAACGTCCGAGCTTTGAGCTACTTACCCGAGTATCCGGCGATCGCGCTTAAGCCTCGCGTCCTCGGCCGAATCCGACACGCCACTGCGGTCCAAGAACAGCTTGTACATCTCCATGGGTGTCGCGCCCATAAAATGCTGGAGAATACGAGGTCCCTCCGGATTGAGCTCCCATAGCCGGAGAGGACGCCGCTTGCAGGCAGGAGGTGCCCGACTAGCATGACTTGCATCACCTTGACCAGGCCGATCTCCCTTGTTTGGAGGTCTCGAACTGCCTCTGCAAGGCGGGCACGCCCTGACGGCCCCCGCTTGAGCCCTTGGTCGACCCACGACATCGCTTGTCAGGAGGTCCCAAGGAAGGAGGGCGACGGCTTCGCTGCGCCCTTGGAGCGGTGATGTAGAACCACCTCGCTGCCACAATCCATGTTCCTCTTGAAGGAACCTTGAGCCACGGGCATCGACCTTCTTGCTTATGGTCGCCCGCCACACTCCGCTTGATGCCCCCGATCATCTTCGCTCCACCTTGAATGTTTTCAGCCACAGTCAAGTGGGGATGACGCGAGGAAGGCTTCGCAGACGATGATAAATGTGGAGATATGGAGGATGGACTCCGAGCCAAGTCGTGGAAGTCCAGCCCGAGAAGAACAGAGCCCTCACGAAAGGATCCGCTGGAAGCCCAATCCCCGACGGAGGTGAGAGGCGAAAACGACGATTCGCCGGGCTCGGGTTGGCACGGCCTGCCCAGGGCAGCAACCTGTCTGCGAAACTTCAGAGGCCGTGTACTTGGCCTCACACAACTTCAATATGTCATCCTCCGTGACGGAGGAGGGCACCCACCGGCCCTGAAGGTCGGAGCCGGACATTGCTGTAGATCCGAAGCGCTCGAGTCTGAAGCTCTTGGTGTTGGAACTAGGAGCATAGGAAAGATTCGATGCGAGGTTGAAAGACAAGGATAGGCCTTGGTCCTCTTATAAAGGGAAATAATACCAAGGGCCGCCTCGTGACCGCTTGAGATTCCCTTCGATGGAGGAGGCGGCGACGGAACGGTTGGGTTACCCACGCACGTATTGATGAGGATCCCGAATAAAAGGGAACACGATCTCGCTCGACAGACGCGTGCCAAAACCGCCGCTAAACGTCCGAGGCGGAATAATAAAACGATTCAAACGAGGGCTTGGCTGCGGTGTGATATCACGCCGCGTAATACGCCGCCAGATTGAACTAAGGGTGTATTTTATTCTCTCTACGTTGGAATGTGGAAATTATTTTGCGAGCCGACACTATCCCGGTGTTCATTATCTTCTCCGGATTATTCAAGGAGGAACCCGCCTTGCAATGCCGAACATTATGCACGCCGGACTTATCGCCATTGAAGACTGGTTCGGGCTACCGAGGAGTCCCGACTAGGGGTGTCTGGATAGCCGGACTATCGATATCCGCCGGACTCCTGCATCACGAAGATAGAAGATTGAAGACTCGCTCGTGTCCGAAGGTACTTTACTTGGCGTGGAAGGCAAGCTTGGCAATACGGATATGTAGATCTCCTACCATTGTAACCGACTGTAACCCTAGCCTCTCCGGTGTCTATATAAACCGGAGGGCTTTAGTCCGAGGGACACAACATTACATCTCAACAATCATACCATAGGCTAGCTTCTAGGGTTTAGCCTCATTGATCTCGTGGTAGATCTACTCTTGTACTACCCATATCATCAATATTAATCAAGCAGGACGTAGGGTATTACCTCCATCGAGAGGGCCTCAACTGGTAAAACATTGTGTCCCTCGTCTCCTGTTACCATCCGCCTAGACGCACAGTTCGGGACCCCCTACCCGAGATCCGCCGGTTTTGACACCGACAACGAGCAAGAGAACCGAAGCCACCACCTAGACAGAAAGCACAAGAACACGCACGGGAAACAAGATGGATCAATGCAAAAGACAAAGAATGGAGGTGAAGGAAACAAATAAGCACGAGAACTAGATAGAAAAAGAGTGTTGGATGGATCTACGGTAGTACCGGGCCGGAGCACGGATGTAAAAAAATTACATCTGCTCCAGCCGCGGTAGTACCATGCCGGGGTGGCACGGTAGTACCGCGCCTGGGGCGGAAGTAATTTTTTACTTCCGAGCGCCAAGCAGTAGTACCGCACTAAGGTACGGAAGTACTGCGTGGCGCCAGACACAGGCGAGGCCGTGGTAATACCGCTCCAGAAGGAGCGGTAGTACCGCGCGGATCAAAAACCGTGATAGGGAGTTACGGATCTGGATCTAGAACCTCCGCACGACGACATCGGTACTACCGTTGATCAACCGGAACTATTTTGACTATCCAAAAAGCATGCTTACTACACTACCACGCTCCTACGAATCCCTCTTCCACAGATTTAGCCAAAAATCTCAAGAACCCCACATGCATCTCCCCAAGACCTAAAAACACATGGAAGGACGAAAAAGGAGAGGAACTTGGGGAAAAACTGTTGGGGAACGTAGTAATTTCAAAATTTTCCTACGCACACGCAAGATCATGGTGATGCATAGCAACGAGAGGGGAGAGTGTTGTCCACGCACTGTGAGACCGAAAGTGGAAGCGTTAGAACAACGCGGTTGATGTAGTCGACGCCTTCATGGCCCGACCGATCAAGCAATCAAACTACGGCACCTCTGAAGTTCTAGCACACGCTCAGCTCGATGACGATCCCCTGACTCCGATCCAAAGAGAATGTCGGGAAGAGTTCCACAAGACAACGGGCGTGGATACGATCTTGATGTTTTACTGTCGCAGGCTTCGCCTAAGCACCGCTACAATATTACCGAGGACTATGGTGGAGGGGGCACCGCACACGGCTAAGAGATCAAGAGATCAATTGTTGTGTCTAGAGGTGCCCCCTGCCCCCGTATATAAAGGAGCCAAGGGGGAGGGGGCGGCCGGCCAAGGAGGGCGCGCCAAGGGGGAGTCCTACTCCCACCGGGAGTAGGACTCCCTTCTTTCCTAGTTGGAATAGGAGAAGGGGGGAAGGAGGAGGGAGAGAGGAAGGAAAGGGGGCCGCCTCTCCTTGTCCTATTCGGACTAGGGGGGAGGGGCGGCCCAGCCCTTGCCTCCTCTCTTCCTCTCCACTAGGGCCCATGTAGGCCCATTAAGCCTCCGGGGTTCCGTAACCTCCGGATCTCGAAGAAATCCCAATTTCACCGGGAACACTTCCGATATCCAAATATAGGCTTCCAATATATCAATCTTTATGTCTCGACCATTTCGAGACTCCTCGTCATGTTCGTATTCTCATTCGGGACTCCGAACAAACTTCGGTACATCAAAACTCATAAACTATAATATAACTGTCATCGAAACCTTAAGCGTGCGGACCCTACGGGTTCGAGAACTATGTAGACATGACCTAGAACTGTTTCCGGTCAATAACCAATAGCAGAACCTGGATGCTCATATTGGCTCCTAAATATTTTACGAAGATCTTTATCGGTCAAACCGCATAACAACATACGTTGTTCCCTTTGTCATCGGTATGTTACTTGCCCGAGATTCAATCGTCGGTATCCAATACCTAGTTCAATCTCGTTACCTGCAAGTCTCTTTACTCGTTACGTAATGCATCATTCCGTAACTAACTCTTTAGCTACATTGCTTGCAAAGCTTATATTGATGTGCATTACCGAGAGGGCCCAGAGATACCTCTCCGACAATCGGAGTGACAAAACCTAATCTCGAAATACGCCAACTCAACATGTATCTTTGGAGACACCTGTAGAGCTCCTTTATAATCACACGCTTACGCTAGACATTTGGTAGCACACAAAGTGTTCCTCCGATAAACGGGAGTTGCATAATCTCATAGTTATAGGAACTTTGTATAAGTCATGAAGAAAGCAATTAGCAACATACTAAACGATCAAGTGCTAAGCTAACGGAATGGGTCAAGTCAATCACATCATTCTCCTAATGATGTGATCCCGTTAATCAAATGACAACACATGTCTATGGTTAGGAAACATGACCATCTTTGATTAATGAGCTAGTCAAGTAGAGGCATACTAGTGACATTAAGTTTGTCTATGTATTCACACATGTATCATGTCCGGTTAATACAATTATAGCATGAATAATAAACATTTATCATGATATGAGGAAATAAATAATAACTTTATTATTGCCTATAGGGCATATTTCCTTCATTCTCCCACTTGCACTAGAGTCAATAATCTAGATTACACACTAATGATTCTAACACCCATCGAGTCTTGGTGCTGATCATGTTTTGCTCGTGCAAGAGGCTTAGTCAACGGGTCTGCAACATTCAGATCCATATGTATCTTGCAAATCTCTATGTCTCCCACCTGAACTTGGTCCCGGATGGAATTGAAGCGTCTCTTGATGTGCCCTGTCCTCTTGTGAAATCTGGATTCCTTTGCGAAGGCAATTGCACCAGTATTGTCACAGAAGATCTTCATTGGTCCCGATGCACTAGGTATGACACCTAGATCGGAAATGAACTCTTTCATCCAGACACCTTCATTTGCTGCTTCCGAAGCAGCTATGTACTCCACTTCGCATGTAGATCACGCCATGACACTTTGTTTAGAACTGCACCAACTGACAGCTCCACCATTCAATAAACACGTACTCCGGTTTGCGATTTAGAATCTGATCAGTGTCAAAGCTTGCATCGATGTAACCATTTACGACTAGCTCTTTGTCACCTCCATAAATGAGAAACATATCCTTAGTCCATTTCAGGTATTTCAGAATATTCTTGACCGTTGTCCAGTGATCCACTCCTGGATTACTTTGGTACCTCCCTGCCAAACTTATTGCTAAGCATACATTAGGTCTCGTACACAACATTGCATACATGATAGAGCCTATGGCTGAAGCATAGGGAACATCTTTCATTTTCTCTCTATCTTCTGCTGTGGTCGGGCATTGAGTCTGACTCAACTTCACACCTTGTAATACAGGCAATAACCCTTTCTTTGCCTGATCCATTTTGAACTTTTTCAGAACTTTATCAAGGTATGTGCTTTGTGAAAGTCCAATTAAGCGTCTAGATATATCTCTATAGATCTTGATGCACAATTTGTAAGCAGCTTCACCGAGGTTTTTCATCGAATTTTTTTATTCAAGTATCCCTTTATGCTATCCAGAAATTCTATATCATTTCCAATTAACAATATGTCATCTACATATAATATTAGAAATGCTACAGAGCTCCCACCCACTTTCTTGTAAATACAGGCTTCTCCAAAAGTCTGTATAAAACCATATGCTTTGATCACACTATCAAAGCGTTTATTCCAACTCCGAGATGCTTGCACCAGTCCATAAATGGATCGCTGGAGCTTGCACACTTTGTTAGCATATTTTGGATCGACAAAACCTTCCGGCTGCATCATATACAACTCTTCTTCTAGAAATCCATTCAGGAATGCAGTTTTGACATCCATTTGCCAAATTTCATAATCATAAAATGCGGCAATTGCTAACATGATTCAGACAGACTTAAGCATTGCTACGGGTGAGAAAGTCTCATCGTAGTCAACCCCTTGAACTTGTCGAAAACCTTTCGCAGCAAGTCGAGCTTTGTAGACAATTATATTACCATCAGCGTCAGTCTTCTTCTTGAAGATCCATTTATTCTCGATGGCTTGCCGATCATCGGGCAAGTCAACCAAAGTCCATACTTTGTTCTCATACATGGATCCCATCTCAGATTTCATGGCCTCAAGCCATTTTGCGGAATTTGGGCTCATCATCGCTTCCTCATAGTTCGTAGGTTCGCCATGGTCAAGTAACATGACTTCTAGAATAGGATTACCGCACCACTCGTGTGGATCTTACTCGTAGACCCACGAGGTTCGGTAGTAACTTGATCTCAAGTTTCATGATCAATATCATTAGCTTCCTCACTGATTGGTGTAGTTGTCATAGGAACCGGTTCTTGTGATGAACTACCTTCTAATAAGGGAGCAGGTATAGTTACCTCATCAAGTTCTACTTTCCTCCCACTCACTTCTTTCGAGAGAAACTCCTTCTCTAGAAAGGATCCGAATTTAGCAACAAAAATCTTGCCCTCAGATCTGTGATAGAAGGTGTACCCAATAGTCTCTTTTGGGTATCCTATGAAGACACATTTCTCCGATTTGGATTCGAGCTTATCTGGTTGAAGTTTCTTCACATAAGCATCGCAGCCCCAAACTTTAAGAAATGACAACTTTGGTTTCTTGCCAAACCAGAGTTCATAAGGCGTCGTCTCAACGGAGTTTGATGGTGCCCTATTTAATGTGAATGCGACCGTCTCTAAAGCATAAGCCCAAAATGATAGCGGTAAATCAGTGAGAGACATCATAGATCGCACCATATCTAGTAAAGTACGATTACGACGTTCGGAAACACCATTTCGTTATGGTGTTCCGGGTGGCGTGAGTTGCGAAACTATTCCGCATTTCTTCAAATGTAAACCAAACTCGTAACTCAAATATTCTCCTCCACGATCAGATCGTAGAAATTTTATTTTCTTGTTACGATGATTTTCCACTTCACTCAAATTCTTTGAACTTTTCAAATGTTTCGACTTATGTTTCATCAAGTAGATATACCCATATCCGCTCAAATCATCTGTGAAGGTGAGAAAATAACGATACCCGCCATGAGCCTCAATATTCATTGGTCCACATACATCAGTATGTATGATTTCCAACAAATCAGTTGCTCGCTCCATAGTTCCGGAGAACGGCGTTTTAGTCATCTTGCCCATGAGGCACGGTTCGCAAGTACCAAGTGATTCATAATCAAGTGATTCCAGAAGTCCATCAGTATGGAGTTTCTTCATGCGCTTTACACCAATATGACCCAAACGGCGGTGCCACAAATAAGTTGCACTATCATTATCAACTCTGCATCTTTTGGCTTCAACATTATGAATATGTGTATCACTCCTATCGAGATTCAATAAAAATAGACCATTCTTCAAGGGTGCATGACCATAAAAGATATTACTCATATAAACAGAACAACCATTATTCTCTGATTTAAATGAATAACCGTCTCGCATCAAACAAGATCCAGATATAATGTTCATGCTTCAAATAACAATTATTTAGGTCTAAAACTAATACCGATGGTAGATGTAGAGGTAGCGTGCCGACCGCGATCACATCGACTTTGGAACCATTTCCCACGCGCATCGTCACCTCGTCCTTAGCCAATCTTCGCTTAATCCGTAGTCCTGCTTCGAGTTGAAAATATTAGCAATGTAACCAAGATCAAATACCCAAAGCTATCGCGAGCATTAGTAAGGTACACATCAATAACATGTATATCACATATACCTTTGTTCACTTTGCCATCCTTCTTATCCGCCAAATATTTGGGGCAGTTCGCTTCTAGTGTCCATCCGCTTGCAAGAGAAGCATTCGGCCTCGTGCTTAGGTCCGACTTGGGTTTCTTCTCTTGAGCAGCAAATTGCTTGCTGTTCTTCTTGAAGTTCCCTTCTTCTTCCCTTTGCCCTTCTTCTTGAAATCGGTGGTCTTATTGACCATCAACACTTGATGCTCCTTCTTGATTTCTACCTCCGCAGCTTTTAGTATTGCGAAGAGCTCGAATAGTCTTGTCCATCCCTTGCATATTATAGTTCATCACGAAGCTCTTGTAGCTTGGTGGCGTGATTGAAGAATCCTATCAATGACACTATCATCGTGAAGATTAACTCCAGCTTGAATCAAGTGATTATTATACCCGCACATTTGGAGTATATGTTCACTAATGTAACTATTCTCCTCCATCTTACAGCTATAGAACTTATTGGAGACTTCATATCTCTCAATCCGGCATTTTCTTGAAATATTAACTTCAACTCCTAGAACATCTCATATGCTCCATGACGCTCAAAACATCGTTGAAGACCCGGTTCCAAGCCGTAAAGCATGGCACATCGAACTATCGAGTAGTCATCAGCTTTGCTCGCCAGACGCTCTTAACATCGTTAGTTGCATCTCGCAGCAGTTCGGTACCAGCGGTGCTTCCAGGACGTAATTCTTCTCAGCAAAGAATGAGGATAATCCTCGTGTTACGGACCCAATCCGTGTAATTGCTACCATCATCTTTCAACTTAGCTTTCTCAAGGAACGCATTAAAATTCAACGGAACAATAGCACGAGCCATCTATCTACAACAAACATAAACAAGCAAAATACTATTAGGTACTAAGTTCATGATAAATTTAAGTTCAGTTAATCATATTACTTAAGAACTCCCACTTAGACAAACATCTCTCTAGTCATCTAAGTGATCACGTGATCCAAATTAACTAAACCATGTCCGATCATCACGTGAGATGGAGTAGTTTCAATGGTGAACATCACTATGTTGACCATATCTACTATATGATTCATGTTCGACCTTTCGGTCTCCGTGTTTCGAGGCCATATCTGTATTTGCTAGGCTCGTCAAGTTTAACCTGAGTATTCCGCATGTGCAACTGTTTTGCACCCGTTGTATTTGAACGTAGAGCCTATCACACCCGATCATCACGTGGTGTCTCAAAGACGAAGAACTTTCGAACGGTGCATACTCGGGGAGAACACTTCTTGATAATTTAGTGAGTGATCATCTTAAAATGCTACCGCCAATCAAAGCAAGATAAGATGCATAAAGGATAAACATCACATGCAATCAATATAAGTGATATGATATGGCCATCATCATCTTGTGCTTGTGATTCCATCTCCGGCACCGCGCAGATCACCATCGCCACCGCGCGACACCTTGATCTCTATCGTAGCATCGTTGTCGTTACGCCATCTATTGCTTCTACGACTATCGCTACCGCTTAGTGATAAAGTAAAGCAATTACAGGTATGCTTGCATTTCATACAAAAAGCGACAACCATATGGCTCTCGCCAATTGCGATAACTCGTTACAAAACATGATCATCTCATACAATAAAATATAGCACCACGTCTTGACCATATCACATCACAACATGCCCTGCAAAACCAAGTTACA
The DNA here is from genome assembly GCA_021437245.1 of Aegilops speltoides. NCBI lineage: Eukaryota > Viridiplantae > Streptophyta > Magnoliopsida > Poales > Poaceae > Aegilops > Aegilops speltoides. The sequence goes on along the minus strand of CM038141.1, from coordinate 354,920,494 downwards.
CGTCCTCTACTTTGTTGTTGCAAATTTTATGTGGCTGCTACGGGCTTAGCAAGAACCGTTCTTACCTACGCATCAAAACCACAATGATAGTTTGTCAAGTTGATGCTGTTTTAACCTTCGCAAGGACCGGGCGTAGCCACACTCGTTTCAACTAAAGTGAGAGAGACAGACACCCTCCAGTCACCTTTAAGCAACGAGTGCTCCTAGCGGTGAAACCAGTCTCGCGTAAGTGTACGCGTAATGTCGGTCCGGGCCGCTTCATCTCACAATGCCACTGAACCAAAGTATGACATGCTGGTAAGCAGTATGACTTATATCGCCCACAACTCACTTGTGTTCTACTCGTGGATATGACATCTACACATAAAACCTGGCTCTGATGCCACTGTTGGGGAACGTAGTAATTTCAAAATTTTCCTACGCAAAAGATCATGGTGATGCATAGCAACAAGAGGGGAGAGTGTTGTCCACGTACCCTCGTAGACCGAAAGCGGAAGCGTTAGAACAACGCGGTTGATGTAGTCGTACGTCTTCACGGCCCGACCGATCAAGCACCGAAACTACGGCACCTCCGAGTTCTAGCACATGTTCAGCTCGATGACGATCCCCGAACTTCGATCCAGCAGAATGTCGGGGAAGAGTTCCGTCATTACGATGGCGTGGTGACGATCTTGATGTTTTACCGTCGCAGGGCTTCGCCTAAGCACCGCTACAATATTATCGAGGACTATGGTGGAGGGGGCACCGCTGCGGCTAAGAGATCAAGAGATCAATTGTTGTGTCTAGAGGTGCCCCCGCCTGCATATAAAGGAGCCAAGGGGAGGCGGCCGCCCAAGGAAGGCGCGCCAGGGGGAGTCCTACTCCCACCGGAGTAGGATTCCTCTTCCTACTTGGAATAGGAGAAGAGGGAAGGAGGAGGAGAGAAGGAAAGGGGCCCCCCCCGCCTCCTTGTCCTATTCGGACTAGGGGGGAGGGGCGCGGCCCAGCCCTTGCCTCCTCTCTTCCTCTCCACTAGGGCCCATGTAGGGCCATTAAGCCTCCGGGGGGTTCCGGTAACCTCCTGGTACTCCGGTAAAATCCAGATTTCACCCGGAACACTTCCAATATCCAAATATAGGCTTCCAATATATCAATCTTTATGTCTCGACCATTTCGAGACTCCTCGTCATGTCCGTAATCTCATTCAGAACTCCAAACAAACTTTGGTACATCAAAACTCATAAACTCATAATATAACTGTCATCGAAACCTTAAGCGTGCATACCCTACGGGTTCGAGAACTATGTAGACATGACCTAGAATTGTTTCCGGTCAATAACCAATAGTGGAACCTGGATGCTCATATTGGCTCCTACATATTCTACGAAGATCTTTATCGGTCAAACCGCATAACAACATACGTCGTTCCCTTTGTCATCGGTATGTTACTTGCCCGAGATTCGATCGTCGGTATCCAATACCTAGTTTAATCTCGTTACCTGCAAGTCTCTTTACTCGTTACGTAATTAGCTACATTGCTTGCAAGGCTTATATTGATGTGCATTACCGAGAGGGCCCAAAGATACCTCTCCGACAATCAGAGTGACAAAACCTAATCTCGAAATACGCCAACTCAACATGTACCTTTGGAGACACCTGTAGAGCTCCTTTATAATCACCCAGTTATGTTGTGACGTTTGGTAGCACACAAAGTGTTCCTCCGATAAACGGGAGTTGCGTAATCTCATAGTTATAGGAACTTTGTATAAGTCATGAAGAAAGCAATTAGCAACATACTAAACGATCAAGTGCTAAGCTAACGGAATGGGTCAAGTCAATCACATCATTCTCCTAATGATGTGATCCTGTTAATCAGATGACAACACATGTCTATGGTTAGGAAACATAACCATCTTTGATTAATGAGCTAGTCAAGTAGAGGCATACTAGTGACATTAAGTTTGTCTATGTATTCACACATGTATCATGTTTCCGGTTAGTACAATTATAGCATGAATAATAAACATCTATCATGATATGAGGAAATAAATAATAACTTTATTATTGCCTCTTGGGCATATTTCCTTCAAAAACTTGGTCCATGGCAAGAGGGCAAGGTGGGGAATGATCCCACCGGTTGGAATCTGAGGAGAGCGGCCGGAGACATAGATCCGGCGAGGTCCTCTGACGCCGTTCTTGGGAGAGAGAGAGAGAGAGAGAGAGAGAGAGAGAGAGAGAGAGATGAGATGGGGAAAAGAGATGAATGGGTATGGGGGAGTTAGAACTCCCCATGTCCCACTCTTAACCCCCACCTGCTCGCCTGGGCACGGAAGCATCATGGGTCATCATGTAGTACCGCCCAGTGTAAGTACCATGTGGCTGGGTGGTAGTACTGCTCTTCAATGGGCAAGAAAAATTACTGCCGCGATGGTAGCGGTAGTACCGTGCCCCTGGGAGGCAACTTAGCAAACGCAAAGCTACCAACTCCTGCGGTTGTACCGTGGCCTGCCACGGTAGTACCGTAACCCAAGAAAATGCAAGTTTCACTCAAGAGCAAAGAAAACACAACAACCTTCGAGAAAATCAAACACAAAGAGGCAAATACAAACGACGACACAAACTCGCACAGGGAAGAGGAAAACACAAAACAACAAAGACCAACCACGAGACACAACCTCTCCAAGGAGAGGGCGGTGGCTGGAGCCACCCTTGTTTGAGTCAATTGGTATGGCACCGTGAAGAATTATCCTTGGGCCCATGACCAAAACTCGTCTTTGAAGCACAAGTACCATCAAAGATGGCTAATGTGAAAGAGTTGATCAATTTATGCATAATTGGGGGGAGGGAGAGTTCATTGAGAGAACAACACTCCCCCTAAGTCCATGCCTACACCTAAACTAGACAACAAGTTGAGTGTGGTGGGAGGTGCAAGGGTTCAAGTCACATTGCTCGACTCAATGATATTTAGCTCATGCCTTAACTCACGAAATCTTGCTTCATCCAAGGGCTTCGCGAAAATATCTACTTGAGCTTGATCTCCCCTCGCCTAATGTGATCCCGGATGAAGTGATACCGAATCTCAATATGCTTCATCTTGAAATGTTGCACCGGGTTGAGAGAAATCTTGATGGCACTTTCATTATCACACCAAAGAGGCACTTTGTCACAAATGATACCGTACTCCTTTAAAGTTTGCCTCATCCGTAAGAGTTGTGCACAACAAATACCGGCCGCCACATATTCCGCTTTGGTGGACGAGAGAGACACACAACTTTGCTTCTTGGAAGACCAACTCACCAAAGAGCAACCAAGAAATTGGCACCTCCGAAGTGGACTGCTCCGCCCAATCGAATCTGTGATATCCTTCAAGCTTGAAGTTTGCTCCTCTTGGGTACCATAAGCCAAAGTTTGGGGTATGAGCCAAATATCGAAAGATTCGCTTGACCGCCACATAGTGGCTTTTCCTTCGGTGCAGCTTGTAACCGTGCACATATTCCCACACTCAACATGATATCCGGTCTAGATGCACAAAGGTAAAGCAAGGAGCCAATCATGGAGCGATATACCTTTTGATCCACCGCTTTACCATTGAGATCAATGTCAAGTTGGCACTTGGTAGGCATTGGAGTAGAAGCCGGCTTGACATCACTTAGCTTGAATCTTTTTAGCATGTCTTGAGTGTATTTGGCTTGGTTGATGAAGGTACCTTCTCTTCTTTGTTTGATATCAAAACCAAGGAAGAACTTCAACTCTCCCATCGAAGACATCTTGAACTTAGAGGTCATGAGAGCGCAAATTCCTCATTGAAAGCTTTGTTAGGGGAACCAAAGATAATATCATCAACATATAGTTGGCATACAAACAACTCCCTTTGACCTTCTTAGTAAAAAGAGTGGGATCGATTTGCCCAACCTCAAATCCACGATCTTGTAAAACTCAAGAAGGTGGTCATACCACGCACGGGGCTTGTTTAAGGCCATAGAGTGCCTTATCGAGTTGATACACATGATCCGGGAAGTAGGGATCCTCGAACCCGGGGGGTTGCTTGACATAAACCAACTCATTAATAGGACCATTAAGAAAAGCACTTTTCGCATCCATTTGTTGTAACTTAAAGTTGTGATGGGAAGCATAAGCAATCAACAAATGAATGGATTCAAGGCGAGCAACGGCAGCAAAGGTTTCACCGTAGTCGATACCCTTGACTTGGGAGTAGCCTTGTGCTACCAATCTTGCCTTGTTGTGAATGATGTTCCCATGAGCATCTTGTTTGTTCTTGAATATCCACTTGGTTCCAATGACGCCAGGTTCCCCCGACGGCCTTGGCACCAATCTCCACACCTTGTTGTACTCGAAGTTGTTGAGTTCTTCATGCATGGCATTGAGCCAATCCGGATCTTCGAGTGCCTCATGGACCTTTTGGGGTTCAACACAAGAGACAAACGCGTGATGTTCACGATAGTTTGGTAATTGTCTACGAGTGCTTACCCCCTTTCTTAGGCTCCAACCACATTCTCCATGAGATGACCTTTGGTGGTGAGCTTGGAAGCAATCTTCGCGGCATGACGCTCTAATTCCTCCTCTGATGTGGAAGGAGGAGGGTTAACTTGATTATCTTGAGCTCTGTCTTGAGCTTGTTCTTGATCTTGAACTTGTTCGAGGGGGAGAACTTGACCTTGGGCAAGATTTGGTGGTTCACCACCATCTTGAGGTTGATCTTGTCCTTGGTCTTGTTCACGAGGTTGAGGGCCTTCACTTTGTTCTTCGAAAGCGTGTGGGTCTTGAGGAGGTGATGGCTCCACTTGAGTGGAGCATTGTCCTTCTCCTTCGGCCACAAGGGGTTACTCAATGGGTAGAATATGACCAATACCCATTCTTCTTATGGCTTGGGGAGGAATTTCATCACCTACATCACAAGTACCACTTTTCTCCACTTGGGAGCCATTATTTTCGTCAAACTCCACGTTACACGTCTCCTCAATGAGTCCGGTGGACTTGTTGAGGACACGGTAAGCATGAGAGTTTGTAGCATAACCAACAAGTATGCCCTCATAAGCTCTAGCCTCAAATTTAGACAAACGAACACCTTTCTTGAGAATGAAACACTTGCACCCGAACACCCGGAAGTACTTGGGATTGGTCTTGTTACCGGTGAGAATTTCATAAGGAGTCTTGTTCAAGCCTTTGCGGAGATAGAGCCGATTGGATGCATGGCAAGCTGTGTTGATGGCTTCAGCCCAAAAGTTGTATGGAGACTTGAACTCCGCCATCATGGTCCTTGCCGCATCCATCAACGTCTGGTTCTTCCTCTCCGCGACACCATTTTGTTAAGGGGTATATGGTGCAACATATTGATGCTTGATACCCTCATCACTAAGAAACTCATCCAAGGTGTAGTTCTTGAACTCGGTGCCGTTGTCACTTCTTATTGTCAAGATCTTTGCATCATGTTGACGTTGAGCTTCATTTGCAATCGATGACGGTTTGTTGAGTCTCACTCTTCCTCTTGAAGAAAAATACCCAAATGTACCTTGAATAATCGTCGACAATCACCAAGCAATACTTTCTACCTCCAAGACTACCAAAGGATGGAGGCCCAAAAAGATCCATGTGAAGGAGCTCCAAGGGTCTCTTCGAGTAGATGATAGTCGTGGGAGGGTGAGCCTTTTCATGAAGCTTTCCTTTGATACAAGCACTGCAAGCACGATCTTTGGCAAAACTAACATTTGTTAGTCCACGGACATGGTCCCCCTTGAGGAGACTTTGCAAAGATCTCATATTGGCATGGGCTAAACGGCGATGCCAAAGCCATCCCACATCAATTTTAGCCATTAGGCATGTCGCAGTCTTAGTGGGTTGCTCCGGAAATTTAATCACATAAAGACCGTTCTCGACATGCCCAACAAAGGCTACTTTAAGAGTCTTGCTCCACAAGAGGGCCACAGTATCAATATCAAAGAAAGTGGCAAAGCCCATGAGTGCAAGTTGACGAACGGAAAGAAAATTGAATGCAAGAGACTCAACAAGCATGACTTTCTCGATTGTTAGATCATGAGAATGACAACCTTGCCAAGACCCAATACCTTAGAAGACGAGGCATCACCCCACTCGACATTGGTGGGTGTTGACACCAGATTTTGGCACAGTCAAGAACTTATTTAAAATGGCCTCAAATGGAGAAGTGTTCTACATGAAAAAGTTTCGTATTATTGATACGAACATCTTTGAATTTTGGTTCATCGCCATCTGATCTCATCTCGTAGGCCGACGTTGTGTTCGAAATACTAAGATTTTGTATTCAGAACACTATTCGGCACATTACGCCCCCAAGACTGCCTCGTATGGAAAAATGATCTACATGGATTGTCTTCGTCTCGTCGAAACGATCGATTTTGATATAAGAATCGTTCCAATCCGAGTTCGTATGCAAAAGTTAGAGCCATCCGAATACAGCAGTATCACGAGCCAAAAGTGGCGCGCCCCACCAGACACCCTGTCTGATGGGTAGCGCGAATAACAGCCTGTGTTGCACAAGCAATTTGACCATTAAGATGAACTCTAATCAAAAAACGTTCAACATAAAAGTTGTTTGTCTCGTTGAAACGGTCAAGATTTCTTTTGGGCTTGTTTCCATCCGAGGTCGTTTACCACCTCAAAAGTTACCCGCAAGGCGCAGCCAGTTTAAACCGAACAGTTTTGGAAAGTTCGGACAAAACCAATCCGAATTTGACTAGGGTTTGGACGTGAATCCAAGCCTTTTCCTTGCACGGGAAGTCCAGCCGCCTCTTATATACCTAAGGGGTGATGGCCGATTGAACAACACACAATCGATCAATTCATCTACCACTTTTTATCTTTTATCTTTTCTCCTTAACCCTAGTTCTTCTTCTTCCTCGTTCTTCGTCTATTCTTCTTCATTGCAGGGCGGCGAACCTCGAGGCCCTGGGGGCGGTTAGGCTGACCTAGGGCAGCCCATAGCCGCCGCGCGCCCTGACGGGGTCCCTCCCGGGCGTGTGGGCTTTCGGGTCCTCAAAAGCATCCGCCGGATTGCCTGCGTACCGCGCTTCCGGACAGGTCTCTTTCGACGTGAGCTGCGGTGCATCACCCTCGGCGTTGGAGGTACACGTTGACGTGTTCGTGTGCGAACACACTTTTTGGCGACTCCGCTGGGGACGAAGCTTTGAACGGTCTTCGGCCCATTCTTGCTACGAAGAGATCGTCATCTAGGGTTTGCAATCTACAAAGGTAATATGAATACCCAATTCACATATGTAGATGCAAATAATGCATATGTTGTTGCTAGATCATCGAGCATAATGTATCGGCTAGCCCTAGCTTTATCAATCATGCATCTAATTATGTGCAAGGGCCGATGCAACAAAATCTCCATGATTCTACTTCATATAATTTTAGTAACATGCAACATATGTATCCCAACTCCCATGCATCGGCAACCCCACAAATTTATATGCTGATGAATAACATGATGAGTTCGGTTAATCCTTTTGAGACACCCTATGTAGGAACTTCTAATGGTATGCAACAAAGTGTTTCAAGTTTTTATTCATCGCCAAATAACTTGCAGTACACTAATCCAAACGTGCCGGTGGAGAGGGGAATTGGCCATGTTACTACTAGTTATTTGGCCAATTACCCTCAAACATCATATGCTACGCCTAACGCTACTAAATTTTTGTCACCATACGCAACTGTTGATGTCCATAATTCGGCTCAGCACCTTCATGGTCATGGCCGAATAAGTGAAACTTCTGCAGGAGCACAAATGCCTTCACCTACTACCGTGGCATATCATGTCCCCCCTACACAATTACATAATTTCAGCAACATCTCATTGCCGAAAGAGTCTAAAAGCATTGGGGGGCAACCATATCCAGAATGGATAATTGAGAACAAGCTTACATTCTCTTGGGATTTGTGCAACTCTATTCGCCAGGAACTAATAGAAGGCGGGAAGCCTCATGATTTTGCTGCTGTAAAAGCTAGAATTGTGCAAATGATGCAATGCCAAGTTGTACCATCCAAAGGTACCACCTAAAAAATCATAAAGTTTCGCACCTCATTGCCGAAAGAGTCTCAAAGTATTAGGGGGCAATCTCATGACGAGTGGATGGAAATTGAGATGAAAAAGTTTAAAGCTCGCCAAGCTGAGATGTGGGCTAAAATTAGACGAGAGGGAGAAGCCTTGCAAATTCAAAAAGATAAAGTTGTTGATTCAGGTAACAAAGAAAATTCGGTTGTTAGAAAAGCTGAATCAAGTAGTATATATTCTGTGACCATCAAATTCAAAGAGGCAAGCATTATTGAGAAAGGGCATGGAAAGCATAGCAAAACAACCATACTTGATTTTTCCGAAGTCAATGGAACCTACTTCCTGCCCTATGAGTTTCGTGCCATAGAAATTGACAAGCCTCAAGGACAAGAACAAGTAGCCAAACAAAGTTCGGCTGACATGGATCTTCAAAGCAATGATGAACGGAATCAAGAAAAAGATGATGACAAGGTGTTGGGGAGCCATCCAAAGACGGAGCAAGATGTTCTTCAAGTGGCACCACCATCATGCTCTCCCAACATATTTGAAAAGGTATGCATAGAGAGTAATTTGCCTATTTTCAGATTTGGTCGCAACTTCATTATTGATGCATCTATAAGAAATATTCTCATAAGTAATTTTGAAAGACCAATGAAGAAGGGTAATTTACTTGTTAGCAATAAACTTGTTATGGAACATATCGGTCAACACATTGCGCCATTTATAAAGACCGATAATGACTTATTGTTACAGCCAAAGCTTTTCCTGTTGCTTTATCTAAAGTTCGTATCTAGTTGGGTAGCTTTTCTTATTTCTTACTTAGCTTACACTTGGTCTCAACTGAGACATGTATGTTCTAAATATCTTCGTTTCAGAAATTTAAAGCCAAGGTTAAATTCTATTGAGAAAACCGATGCTAATATAATATCATATCCAAAGACATCGGAGATAGAGTGGAAAACACAATGCATAGCCGAATGGGGAGATTCCAAATCTGAACCATTCGTTTGATTATCTCCAAAGCTGTTCAAACAGCAAGATCGGCTAGGAAACAAGAAGTACACTTTCAATTCAAGCATGTGTGATAAAATATTTGATTTGTTGATGAAAAATAATTACATTACAATTCTTGATCACCATGTTAAGCCATCAATCCAAGGACGAATGTATTGTAAGTTGCATGATTCGTCCAAGCATAATTTTGAGGATTGCAACATGTTTCGTCAAATAGTTAAATCGGCCATTGAAAAAGGATGACTGAAGTTTGTTGAAACACCAAGAGATGACCAGTCTATTCCGATTGGTCCCGATGGCAAAAAGTTTTTACATCGGCTGCTTCAAGCCGATCCATTTAAAAAGAATGTAAAAGTTGCAGGTGATGGGATCAAGCTTCAAAGTAAAGAAGTTGTTGAAGAGCATAACGAGCATAATCTTGAGGGCGGGAGTTCCATCAAAGCTACAATGGAGACGCCAAGGACTGGGGGGCAGCAAGCAAATCTAATGATCGATGAAAGCAAACCAAAAGAAAACAAAGGCCGGAATAAGCGCAAGTGTAAGAGATCAAAAATCACCTTTGCTGAACTATTGGATAAATATCAAAAGAAGAGTGAAGAGAAGAATGCTTATCGGCCAAATCATGCAAAGAAACCAAGATCACCCCCAAGGCGCAAATATGAGGATCGGTATTGGCAAAGTGATAATTTTAATGCAACATATTCATATCCTTATTTTGGGCCGCCGATGCCAATGCCGTGGATACCTCCCTATGCTCATATAGATACATATTCATCATGGGACAGGTATGATACAAGGGTACATTCTCCATCTTATTCTAGACCATCTCACCAATACTATGCAGCTCCAAGGAGATCAACATTTGAAAAATCACGCGTCAAAGACCGTTTCAATCATAAGGAATCGTCCAGAGCTCAAGAAAGAAGAAAGAGGTGGTAAAGCAAGTTTACTGCGTGAAAAGAGATGGTCGTAAGTGTGTTGCTTCAGATTTGATCTCAAATAACAAAGAGCCAATTAAAGTGTTGAGATTGGCTACAAAAGGCAAAGAAGTGAAGCAATCAACTGATAAAAATCAGAGTGCCAAATCTGAAGAAAAGAAGTTGAGGGTGCACAAGGCCCAAAAAGAGTTGCCATTGGTTGAAACAAAATCACAGCCGAGATGCCCACTCGGTTTATCATATTGGCAAAATAAAAAATTACCAAATCTTAGTGCACAAGAGCTGAAAAAGAAGAACATGGCATGGGTTCCCAAGAAGATCAATCAAGACAAAATGATGTGCATGCTTCATTGCAACAAGTACAATAAAAGTGAAGAAGGAAAATAATGAAAGCCACAAACAATTAAGCGAAGGTGCGATCACAACATCAAAATCTTCGGTTGGCACATCATCCATTTTCTTCAACAATGCCATTGATGCGCTTTGCCATGGAATTCATCCACAGTGTATGATCGCCACCCTCCATGGACTTATTTTGATCCATGGATGCAACATAATTTTCCACATCATGACAGAGTATTACCAAATCACTATACATTTGGTTAGTTACATTTTTGTTGCTAAGACTAAGGGGCCAAAATATTTTATTGCTATTTTATTTGTTTATTTCGGCTATACATTCTTTAATGGATGAATTCTACATGGACCTCATGATAATGGCCGATAATTAACTATCGTCCTAAGAAACTATCTAATCATGGCCGGTGTGGAATTCTAACATCGTCCTTAGTTCAATTGGAACCGAGACAAGGTACATGTTAAGTGATATTAACCTTGTCTCTCTAGTGCTATGGAGATTATGTTTCGATGGTTGAATTCATAACAATGGCCATGGTGTTGGTGTTGTTTATATATCTCCATATGGTGCTGTTATGTGAAGCCTCATGCCTCTTAAAATATTTATTGCACAATAATCAAAGCAGAATATGCAATGTTATTCGGTTTGGAACTTTTGCCATATGTGCTAAACATATTGAGGCTTTTGGTGATTCGTTATGAGTAGTGCAACAAATATCCAAGGGTTATGAATGTTTTGACGAATCACTTGTAGTTTATCTTGAGGTATGCCTAGATGCAAAATTTACCTTGGTTGCTTTAAAATTGTTCATATTTCTAGGCATGACAATTCAAAAGAGTTGGCACAGCAAGCATCATGCTACTATGTTAATCATGGTGTATTGTATTTCATTCAATAGCCGATGCTTAGTCTCGTCAACATAGGTAAGGCTGAATCGAAGTCCATCGCTTCGGCCACTAATGCTTTTTTTATGCAGGCAAAAAGTAAGGATCGGAGAAAGTTTATTATTGATTATCAGCAAAATCCTAGCAAAAGGGTGAATAATATGGTTTCGAGGATGACCTTGAGAGACATATCTATGGGACTTTATCATCGGATTGTTAAGGAAGTTGAGAAAGTTTCACCCAAGCTTGCGTCAAAATATTCACACAAGCAATGGCCGATATAAACTTATCGCCCTAAGAATATGCCAAAATGGCCGATGGAGTGTTGACATCGCCCTTAGAGCAAGCTATGTGCAAGTTATTTTTCGCACACATGCTTTGGCTTAAAAACGAGGGGGCATGTGTTGATAGCAGATTTTGGCACACCAAGAACTTATTTAAAATGGCCTCAAATGGAGAAGTGTTCTACATGAAAAGTTTCGTATTATTGATACGAACATCTTTGAAGTTTGGTTCATCACCATCTGATCTCATCTCGAAGGCCGAAGTTGTGTTCGAAATACTAAGATTTGGTATTCAGAACACTATTCGGCACATTACGCCCCCAAGACTGCCTCGTATGGAAAAATGATCTATATGAATTGTCTTCGTCTCGTCGAAACGATCGATTTTGATATAAGAATCGCTCCAATCTGAGTTTGTGTACAAAAGTTAGAGCCATCCGAATACAGCAGTATCACGAGCCAAAAGTGGCGCGCCCCACCAGACACCCTGTCTGATGGGTAGCGCGAATAACAGCCTGTGTTGCACAAGCGATTTGACCATTAAGATGAACTCTACTAAAAAACGTTCAACATAAAAGTTGTTCGTCTCGTCGAAACGGTCAAGATTGCTTTTGGGCTTGTTTCCATCCAAGGTCGTTTACCACCTCAAAAGTTACCCGCAAGATGCAGCCAGTTTAAACCGAACAGTTTTGGAAAGTTCGGACAAAACCAATCCGAATTTGACTAGGGTTTTGGACGTGAATCCAAGCCTTTTCCTTGCACGGGAAGTCTAGCCGCCTCTTATATACCTGAGGGGTGATGGCGGATTGAACAACACACAATTGATCAATTCATCTACCACTTTTTATCTTTTATCTTTTCTCCTTAACCCTAGTTCTTCTTCTTGCTCGTTCTTCATCTGTTCTTCTTCATTGCAGGGCGGCGAACCTCGAGGCCCTGGGGGCGGTCAGGCCGACCTAGGGCAGCCCATAGTTGCCGCACACACCGACGGGTCCTCCCGCGTGTGGGCTTCGGTCCTCAAAGCATCCGCGGATTGCTCGCGTCATCGCTTCGGACGGGTCTCCTTCGACGTGAGCTGCGGTGCATCACCCTCGGCGTCGGAGGTACACGTTGACGTGTTCGTGTGCGAACAGTGGGCATATAAGGAATCTTGTGCATGTCCACCACCAAGTCCTTGCTCCCGGTCATATGATTTGTTGCTCCACCATCGAGCAACCATGATCCCCCACCGGAAGCAAACACCTACAAGAGATCAATGCTTGGTTTTAGGTACCCATTTAGTAATGGGTCCTTTGATGTTAGTAACAAGGGTCTTAGGAACCCAAATAGACCATTCAATGTACTCATAAGGAGAACCAACAAATTTAGCATAAACATGCCCATCACTAGCACGGCACAACACATAAGAAGGGTTAAAGTCGTCGGCTTTGTTGGAGGAGGTGGTTTTGCCCTTTTTGACATCAACAGCCTTCACATTTTCCTTCTTCTCCTTAGGAGCACCCCCTCCCTCTTTCATGAAGGTTTGCTTGAGAGGAAGAGGTCATTTGGTCTTGTCGTTCTTCTTCTTCTTCTTCTTGGACTTGGGTGCAAACCCAATTCCCTCCTTGGCCACAACTTCCTTTTGATTGCTCAAAAGGTCATTGAGGTTCTTCTCACCTTGAATACATGTCACAAGGCCTTTCTCAAGTTGATCCTTCAACTTGGCATTCTCCTCCACAAGATGCACATGCTCACAACACGGGTTAGTGGCATATGCATTATCAATTAATACCATATGAGGAAAGGTGGCCTTTTCCTTGGTCAGCTTAACTTGGAGTTGAGCATGAGACTCCTTGAGGTTAGCGTGAGCACCCTTCAAGACCTTGTGGGCCTTTTCAAGTACATCAAACTCCTCCTTTAGTCTAGCATGATCAACCCCAAGTTTAGCCTTCTCGGAAGTTAGCACACGAGACACAACAAGAGCATGATCAAGATCTTTCTTTAACTTAGCATGGTCATCGCTGTGTGACTCCTCAAGAGTCAAACGATGCCCACGCTCTTCCTCAAGAGCATTAGAGAGATCTGATATCTCATCGGCATAGTCACGACTATGACCTTCCATCTTAGAGATGGTTTCTTCGTGAGCCTCGATCATGTCATTGGCTTCACCAAGTTGTTCCAAGAGAGCAACAAAGTGCTTCTTGGATTTTCCCTTGAGCTTACTCATAAATGACTCAAATTCATTCAAATCCTCATTAGACCCCTCCTGTTCATCAATGCAACCCGTCAAAGAGGGATTAGTAATGATGGTGGTTTTGATGTTGGGGGTTACCTTGTTAGAGGCTTTGGCCATGAGGCACTTGGCGGAGATGTTCTTGTTAGGTGAATCGAAGAGAGACATCCGGGGAGTTGTGGCAATGGCAACGGATGCCATGGCCATTGCTTCACCATCTTCATCATCATCGTCATTCTCACGGTATTCTTCTTGAACCACCAACCCACGAGTAGGAGTCTTCTTGCTGAAGTTGTTCTTGTTGGGGAAGGACTTGGCTTTGTCTTTTCGGATAAGCTTGCCACCATTGTCTTACCGCTTCTCGTAAGGACAATCCACAACGAAATGGCTCACATTGCCACAGTTGTAACATGTTCTTACTCGTTGCTTGCCCTTGAAGCCACTTGAGTTGGTCTTGTTGAAATTTGGCTTGAGTTCTTCTTGCTCCAAAATTGTCTTGAAGCAAGAGTCATGTGCTCATGATAATCATATTTCGTATCTTCGGGGTTGCTCTCCTCATCCTCCTCTTCTTCCTCTTCTTCCACAATAACCTTGGCCTTCAAGACAAGGTTGGGCTTCTTTGCCCTTTGAGAGCAGAGCACCATGTTGTTGACAGTCTTGTCCAAGATGCTCATTGCAACGAACTCATCCAACACTTCACTTGAGGTCATGGAGTGGAAGTCCGGTCTTTGACGAATGACGGAGGACATGGCCTTGTTATAGGGCATCATGGCCTTGAGGAACTTGCGCTTGATCCAATTGTCATCCGTGTCCTTGCTCCCATGATCTCGGAGTGAGACCGCGAGTTTGGTCACTCTTCGAAAGAGCTCACGAGGTTCTTCATCTTCTTTCATTGCAAACTCATCGGCTTCATCTTGCACCACTTCATAGTTGGAGTGTTAAATGCTTGCACTTCCCCGATAGAGAGACACGACGCATTGCCATGCGTCTTTGGCAATGGCATGGGGTCGAAGATGAGGGAGATCTTCGGGGAGGATAGCATCTTGGATGATGAAGAGAGAATTCTCATTGAATTGATTATCCACTGCTTCTCTAGGGGTGAAGTTGCTTCGGTCATGTGGATAGAAACCTTCTTCAATGATTCTCCAAAGATTAGTATTCACATGATTTAAATGACGCTTGAAGCGATACACCCAAGAATCAAAATCTTCATTTTTCACAATCTTAGGAGGAGGACGACATGATTTGAATGAGTAGAGGGAATCGGTCCTCCATAAGTTGGAGGTTCCACATGGGCAAAGATGCCGGTGCCATTTCTACCACTAGTAGAAGGACCCTTCTCACTATTAGCTTCCCCCTTGTCGGAGTGAGGATCCGTCACCTTGTTAGTGGGATCACCCACTTTCAATGGCGAGGTAGGTAGTTTAAGTCCTTCTAAGAATTTATTAAACATGCTTTCAACCATGGTAGTCATTGAGGTTTTCAATGTGTCCAAGGCCACATTGAATTCCTCACGGGACAACGTGGTTTCCCCATCACCCGTAGATGAGATCGGATTCACACCGGAGTGCTCCTCCTCCCCACCGTCTATGGTGTCAACCATACTCTTTGGACGACAAAGTCCTTATTAAAGAGACGAGGCTCTGATACCAATTGAAAGGATCGATATAGTTGATTAGAGGGGGGTGAATAGGCAACTAACAATTTTTAGCTTTTCTTTACCAAATTCAACTTTGCATCAAAGTAGGTTGTCTAGATATGCAACTAGGTGAACAACCTATAGGATGCAACAATAACAAGCACACAAGCAAGCAAGGGATATAACACAAGTAAGCTAGCAAAAGTAAAGGCGCGAGATAACCAAGAGTGGAGCCGTGGAGACGAGGATGTGTTACCAAGTTCCTTCCTTTTGAGGGGAAGTACGCCCGTTAGAGCGGTGTGAAGGCACAATGCTCCCCAAGAAGCCACTAGGGCCACCATATTCTCCTCACGCCCTCACACAATGCGAGATGCCGTGATTCCACTATTGGTGCCCTTGAAGGCGGCGATCAACCTTCTGAACAAGGTTGGGGCAATCTCCACAACTTAATTGGAGGCTCCCAACGACACCACGAGGCTTCACCACAATGGACTATGGCTCCGAGGTGACCTCAACCGTCTAGGGTGCTCAAACACCCAAGAGTAACAAGATCCGCTAGAGATTAGTGGGGGGAATCAAATTTCTCTTGGTGGAAGTGTAGATCGGGGCCTTCTCAACCAATCTCGAGCAAATCAACAAGTTTGATTGGCTAGGGAGAGAGATCGGGCGAAAATGGAGCTTGGAGCAACAATGGAGCTTAGGGATGGAAGAGGTGAGTCTTCTTGGAGAAGAAGAGCCCCTTATATAGTGGGGGAACAAATCCAATCGTTACCCACCACTCAGCCCGCGACCCGCAGTACTACCGCACCACAGGAGCGGTACTACCGCACGGGTCTGCGGTACTACCGCGGCGGACCGCGGTACTAACGTGGGCACGGGAGAACCTGGACATGAAAAGATGAGCACAGACAGGGCATGGTAGAACCGCAGGCGTGGTACTACCGCGACCCTGTGTGGTATTACCACAGGGCAGCCACAGTCCAGGCACGGTAGGCATAGATGTAAAAAATTACATCTGTGCCTACCTCCGCTGAGATTTTATCGGTGCGAAAATCTGACACGGTACTACAGCGACCAGGGGTGCGGTACTACCGTGAAGGGTGCGGATGTAAAAAATTACATCCGCCCCTACCTCCGCTCCTGTTGCTGCACTTTGCCAGGCGACACGGTACTACCGCTCCGCAGCACGGTACTACCGCGTAGGGCGCGGATGTAAAAAATTACATCCGCCCCTACTACCACTTGAGCAGCGGCGCCAGGCCAGACCTCATGGTACTACCGCTTAGGAGGTGGTACTATCAGGAAGCTCATGCACTACTACGTCTTGGAGCCCAGTACTACCTGGCTAACCTGGGTAGTACCGCCGAGGATCAAGACTACCGCCAGCCTGAGAAGAACAACTCGGAGTCTTTCATTTCGCAGAGACAAGGTGATACGGAGGAGAACTCCAAAGAGCCAAAGGAAAGGAGGTGCAAAGGGGACGTGTACGTGAGATTCCACCCAAACCTTTCCAAAGCGGACCCCCTCTTAATAGTACGGCTTTCCTACAACTCAACTCCACCGAAAAGAACCGTAGAGAAACGCCGTCTTCAATAATCTTCGAGGGGCAACAAATTGTCTTGTGTTTAGTCATGATATATCTGAAAAGCTCAGTACACACGATTAGTCCGCAAAAGCATTGTCATCAATCACCAAAACTACTAAGGGACAAG